>QODF01000064.1:1538517-1556389 GCA_024372805.1 Oostethus manadensis | reverse complement strand
CTTCTTGGGGACGGGAACAATGGTGGACAGCTTGAAGCAGGCTGGGACATGGCATGACTCCAAAGAGATGTTGAAGATGTCCGTGAAGACAGGCGCCAGCTCTACCGCACAGTGTCTCAGGGTGGAAGGAGAGACACCATCTGGACCTGGAGCTTTCCGAGGGTTTTGCTTTTTAAATGTCTTGGCCACATTCTGCTCCGAGAGTGTGAGGGCAGTGGGGGAGAGGGGGGGCTCCAGGGCTGATATGCTTGCAATGTCCATTGTAGTCAGTGGGGTGGGGGAGGGGTGTGAATCTTCGAACCTGGAGTAGTGGGTGTTCAGTTTTTCTGCTAGGTAATAATATACTGTATGATATCAAGGTATAATAAGACATACAAAATTAGCAGATAAGCTACAGTATGTGTTTCATTCAGGCTGTGAACACAAAAGCAGTCTTTAGGATTGACTTTACATTGCAGTACATTGTGACTAACCATACAATTTATGCCTAGTTTTACTCAGTTCTCAAAGTATGCAAAAGCAAAAGGGAATATAAAGATTTCAGCTATCAGCTTCCCCGCCCCCAACAAAGCAGCCCTCCTATCCCCCCGTTGAACTGTCATTTAGCTTTGGTCAGGACACATAAAGTATAGCCTCTATGTTGAAAAGCAGGCCTCATACTTTTATATTTGATAAGGGTTATGATTGAATCTCTTAGTTGTGCTGCTTTAACAAGAGATTCCGAGGAATTTTCCATGATGCAGTGAGATCCCTGTCTTCTCGGTCTACTGTATCTTTGCATCTCTATCTTTGTTACTTCCTTCCCATGTGACATCGTTACCATGATAGCACCACATTGTGGTTATTAAATTCGTAGAAGGATGCTGAGTTTTAAATTGCCAGGCAGGAGGCCTAGAGGAAGACCAAAGAGGAGGTTTATGGATGTAGTGAAAGAGGACATGAAGGTAGTTGGCGCAAAAGAGAACACAGAAGACAGTTAGATGGAGGCAATTGATTTGCTGTGGCGATCCCTGAAGGGATAACCCGAAAGGTAAAGAAGATTGTGGTTATTAAATTGCCTCTTGTTTTTCTTGCCTGTTTTTATTTACCACACTGTTCAAGGCAGATGGCCATTCTTCTGCCTTATTACCTAGCATTGGGATATTTGAGTATTTGTATATGGAGGAATGTACAGTTGTCCCTTGATACTTTGTACTATCAAGGTTTTTCAAAAATATACTTATATATCATGGTGTTTTGAGGTTGACTATACAACCTATTTGTAGTAAAAAATATGAATATTTAAGCAAATGTTTTGCTGAAACTTCATAATTTTCAAGCATAAAAACGACTAAATTAACTAAAATACCTATATGAGACATTCAAAAGATTCATACAAAAAAGTTGGTAAAATGCAGTAATCTACACCGGTCACTAGGTGTTAGCAGTTTTACTTCTAATGTATCAGAATAACGGGCTTTTATTGCAGAATTGCAGTGTTATTTACTGTATATGTAACATAGCTTATTTACTATTTCCTATTTTTATGTTTACTATGTTGGTTATTACAGTTGAAAATGTGGCTATAGGGGTGTTATTCATTTCCAAAGGATTCTAATAAGGTTAAAACCTAGGGGTTCACAATAATTATTGTGCCAATATGAAAGTCATACTCATGAATCCGATAACGATAAAAATAGCTCCAATAATTAAAAAAAAAATCTCTCCAATGAGGCGAGGTTACCTGTACTGTTGTTTGTGTTACTGGGCTAAGGTGCACTTCTTGTCTGTAATGTGCTGCACACCACTTCTTACACAGTATTTAGTTTTTTATCATTGATGTCATATTTGATTAATTGGACAAATGAATAATTAGGGCAAATCTACTGGTACAGTTTTCCGCCTGTGTTGGCAATCTTGTTCTTTCGGTCATAAACCAAAGCTCACAACTATAGGCGAGAGTAGGAACATAGATCAACAGGTAAATTGAGAGCTTTACCTTCAGGCTCAGCTCTCTCTTCACCAAGATGGACTGGTACAGCATCTGCATTACTGCAGACACTGAGCCGATCAACATCACATTCCAATCTTCCCTCACAAGACCATGAGTTACTTAAACTCCTCCACCTGGCACCTTGCTCCCAGGCCGGAGGGTGCAATTCACCCTTTACTGAGAACCATGGCCTCTGATTTGGAGGTGCTTAGTCTCATCTCAGAAGCTTCCCACTCAGCTGCAAACAGCCCCAGTAAATGCTTAAGGTCACAGCCCAATGAGGCCATCAGGACCCTATCATCTGCGAATATCAGAGATGAGATCTAAGGCCCCCAGACTGGACTACCTAGACACCATGGGTGCGTCTAGAAATTCTGTCCATGAAAGTTATGAACAGAATCGGTGACAGTAGTGTCAAATACTGTAATACTACCACATAACACGTGACAGTATTAATATATGGATCTTTCCACTCACATTTCTGCACGGTAACTATTATACAGTATATGAAATTGGAAATGGTCAGGGTAAAAGTCAACCATGAAACTTGGATGTTTATTTTTAAGGAAGCACCCAGCAGACTACAAATCTCACTTACAAAACTGTGCGTGGAATGAAAATGTGCATACAGATACAAATATTCGTATCTAAAAAAAGTGGTGACATTAACACCATCAAAATATTAGGAATGTAATAATTATTTTATGAGGAACTAATGTGTGTTATTTGAAAGTACAACAAAAGCTCATCATTTGTGGAAAAGGAAAGAGTACGTTTACACTCACAGCCCTGACACAATGCACTCAAATAAAAGTCACGGGTAAATACATTTTGCTATGGATGACATACTTGACATATGCGAGAAAATACAAATAGATACTAGGTTATTGCAAATAATACAACTTGCTTTTTTACCTATTTATGTTTTATTGCACTATTGCACCACTTGTCTTGGTTGTTTTATGTTCTGACTAAGTTTATTATGAAATTTTTGAAGAGCTGCTGGAAACATCAATTTGTCTTTCAGATTAATAAAGTATCTATCTATCTATCTATCTATCTATCTATCTATCTATCTATCTATCTATCTATCTATCTATCTATCTATCTATCTATCTATCTATCTATCTAAACAAGTTACCAGTAGGTGCAGTAGATTCTAAGAAAGCAAACAAAACCAATCATTAATGATATGCAAGCTCTTAAGGCTGCACAATTGGGGTGTTCAAAAAAATAGCATTCAATCAGTGATCAATTTTGTAAAAAAAAAAATGGTGTCAATCAAGTGGTGCCCATTTAAGGATGAAACCAGCACTTGTTAATAAATACTCCCACCTCCCGCCAATCGACTGAGAGTCAGCCATTGTTTTTTTTAAAAACTGTGAGCTGAACAAACATAGCAAGAAAAAAAGTGAATTTCTTTTAAAGAGAATCTTTAAAATTCAGCTTCTGTTGTATGCAAATTTGACTTCATTTCTTTGGTAATCATTCTATTAATACATGATTACACAGTATACCCCTGAGGTGCTTTTTAGAAAGGTTGATAGTCTTTTAATTAGACCTGTTGGGGATTAGCATTTTGCACATTTCACCAGTGCAATAAATTAAACAGCACTTCTATATGAAACGTATGCTCACATTTTGTAACCACATGCCAATTATTCAGGTCTTTATCTAAGCTGTGAACTCACAGACTTGGCTCTCTCATATAACATGATGTGAAAAAAAAAAGGGGGGTGGGGGGGTTCACATCTGGCCATGGCAAGAATTTTAAAAGCTCTCTCTACTTGACAGGCTTGTTGCACTCGCCTGTTCTCACCCACAAGCAGCCTGTAAAGGAGCAGGTCATCCGCAGAAGGCGTTCTTTGTGTCTCCATTTGCATTTCATTCTCATTCCTATCGGTATGGACTCTCTCTTTCTATCACCACTGCTGTGCTGATAGCCTTTGGCACTGAAGATTCTGTAACAATTCAGTTGCCCTGGTAACAACGCTAAATGACTCAGTGTAATATAATACAGTCATTTGGGTTCAGAGAATGTGCTTCTACTGCCACCTAGTATCTATTTGTAAGTTAGGTTTCGTTACCGCATGTGGTAATAAAGCAAAGAAAGGGTGAAATATCAATACTATAGTGACATGTCCCCACTTCTGGTAAAAGTCCAATATTTCCAACCAAGCCCTTTCAGAGAGAGATACTGCATCTTCCATCAACAATAACTCTTCTTCAAAATTACAAATCAACAGTGAATTACAGCACAGTACAGTCAAACATCGGTTTTCAAACAGCCAGTTTTTGTATGATTCGGTTTTCAACAAACATTTTCACCCCGTTTTTCGTACAATATTGTTCATTTCCCATTTATCATTACTTCACATTGTTTTCTGCATGTAAAGTATAATGCTTTTTTCACGCACCAAACACACACCTATGGCCCTTTGTCAGGGAAACAAGCAAATTAACAAACTATTCTATTCAGAACTAACTAGAACCACTTTCTAAACCACTAAGGTCGGCGGTCATCATTATGGGACACAGTGGGAGCCACAGTGTAGTCATTCCCAGCAAAGATAGTACAACATTCATTCATTCATTACTTTTCTATACCGCTTATCCTCATTAGGGTCCCGGGTATGCTGGAGCCTATCCCAGCTGACTTTGGGCGAGAGGCGGGGTACACCCTGGACTGGTCGCCAGTCAATAGCAGGGCACGATAGTACAACAATTGTACAGCATTTAACACTTTGTGCATTTACCATCGCTAATCATTAGCCACAAATCTGATATAACAAAACAGTTCACCTCAACCATCTACTGCAGTGGGACCAGTTTAAGGGTGGAAGAGACAGGGTTAGCCCTGAAATTGCTGAGGCTGCTTTTGACATTGGAGCCATGCAACAGTTCATCTACGGTGCAACCAATACAACTGCAATGGCGCACACAAAAATAAACAAGTCTGAATTCCTCCAGTATATTGTTGTTTTAGCAGTGGTTAACTTGATCAATGGCTGCAAACAAAAAGGACTGATAAATAGTGCAAACGCTCAATGGACTCTAATGACAGCCCACAGAGTGGAAGGTGGGGCTTCAAGCTCAACAGTAATTTGTTCTCTGGCAACAAGACCCCATGAGTTGATTCAGCTTAGGAGTGAGAGACAGAGCTTTGTGCTCTTCCTAGCTCCCTCCAGCAACTTCATTTGTACGTTAGCTTGCAGTGCCTCTGAGTTTGACTATGCAGCCATGACAAGAATATCAATTTCAGAGTTGAGGATTTTAAAGTGGGAAATCACAACGCTATCATGTGCATGAATCCACTTCAATAAATACAGAAATATTTGTGGTACTGCAATATACAGTATGTCTATTCACTGCACCTGCCCTGTGCAATGTTAATGCCACTCATTTCAACCTTCAGAGGGTATAAGTGACAATTGAGTGAAGAGGCTCTTCAGTGGCATGACGGTAGGACGGTAGGACCTAGTTTCTAAAACCTCTGTGCTTGTAGGTTCTTTTTGTGTACTCTGGGGGATGTTTTCACATGAAGGCATAGGACACACTCATCAGATTTCTGATGGTACAGTTACTTCTTTTATTTTGGCATAGTGTATGCACATTGAGCCCTTACACAAAAATGTAAAACCTGCGTATGGAGGTTTTTTTTCAATTGTAAAAATTGTAAAAATGTTATGACTAAGAATCATTTAACTTAAAAAGGTGTAATAATAATATCTAATAGCTCAGTGCATTTCCAGTCTAATCACTAATTCTCATATAAGGTCTTCTTGACACACACACACACACACACACACTCACACAGCACACTCAGTTGTGCAACATTTACATATGACTATTGGAAAAGCAACAAGAAGAGACGAACTCACAATAGATGCATTGTTCTCACTCACTCAAGCTGAACTCTCACTTCTGCACAAGCTTAACTTTTTCTATTCTCCGTGACTTCAAGGGACATGACGCACAGACTAGTTCTTCGTGCCTGTTGTGTATAAAACACGATCTGATGACACATTCAGCCCATTTGTTGACAGGTAAAAGTTTGTGACCAAGACAATGGAACAAATAATACAAAACGGTGAAAGTTACGCTTTACTGATACCCAAAGTATAACACCTCAATCTGCGCCAACTGCATTTTGCTGCATCCGAAACATGCACTTTGACCAAACACCAACAAAACATTACACCACATTAAACGTAAAGAGCCCCAACCCATGGGGGACCGTGGGTTGGGGCCTGGGTCGTGGCCGTCGGGCCCCGGGCCGGTTGGCTGGGCTGGCTGGGTGTGGGTGGGTGGGTGGGACGGCACTCCTGGGCCCTGGGTTCCGGGGGCTGCCTCTGCCCAGGAGTGGGGGCGTATCTGACCTCCGGGGGCATCTGGGTTGGCCTGGACTCGCTGCTGTGGGGGTGGATGGGTGCGCGTCCCGGTGCCGGATTGGTGCCTGGGAGGACCAGGGTTGGGGGAGTGTACAGGGGGTTGGGCGGGTGTGGGTGTGTGTGCGCGAGTGCAGGTGTGTGTCAGTGTGTTTGTGTGTATGTTGGGTGCAGGGGATTGAACATGGGTGTGGGCACAGGGGGCAGTGGGGAGGTGTGTGATTGTGCCTGGATGGTTGCTGCCTCTTCGAGTGGTGGGGTGTGTTGCCCGGGTTCCTCTCTGATACGGGGTGGGGATGGCGGTGGCGGTGTTCGGGGGTGTGGGCCGCCGGGGTCTCCTGCAGTGGCGCGCATGGTGGCTAGTGTGTAACATCTGGGTGAGGCTGCTCCCGGGCTGCGGTCGCTGAACGTCCGGGGCCTCGCCTCGCCTCGCGCCGGCCCCTGCCCCGCGGTGGGTCCCGGGAAACAGGGGTGCCTACTGCCCAATGGCTCGTCCTCTGGGAGGGAAAAAATATATATATAATTTCCCTCCTAGTCTTACTATCCCTCGCGCCCTCGCCCCCTCACTCCCTGCAAACAAGCACATAGGATCTTGGGGAGTGTGCGTGCTCCATGGGGGTGTGCCGGGGGGGGGTCACAAACATGACCTCCTTCTGTCATGCCCTGGGGGCCGCAAACTCCCCAGTTTTAATTACACTTATTCACTATACATAGACTCACAGACACCTCACATTCATTTTTGGGGGGCGGGACTTGTGTCGCGGGGTGGGCAGAGCTACTTAGCCGTGCTCAGCCGGCGGAGTGGTTCTGCCCATGGTGTCGCGCAGTTTCGGCTCCTCAATTTTAATTGCCTACACACACACATCTTACACTTCATAACACTTTTAGTTGGGTGGGGAGGCGGGGATTAGAGGGTCCTGTTACACCCCTGTTTTTTTTTGGACGCTCCGTGGGGCTGGGGGCGGGGGGGGGGGGTGATTGTTTTGGCTCCGGGTGTCGGTCGGCAGCGGTGATGGGAGGAGTGCCTGCGTGCATGCGGCGCTCTGTGGATTTCCCGGCGGCCGGGTATGGTGGTATGGCCCCGTGTCTCGGGGGAGCTCGCGGTGATGCTGCTCGCTACATTGGGGGGTGGCACATCCAGGTGCATATGTGAAAATGTAGGTGTGTAAGTGTAGTAGGAACAGGGTTTGGTGTGGGTACTGGGGCTGGGGTGGACGGGTCACGGGGGCTGAGAGGGAGGAGTGGACCCATGGGCCCTCTATGGGCGCCTGCCTCTGGCGTTGGGGAAGGCGATGGCCCGCGGCAGTTGCGTCTGGGGTGGCCTGGAGCTCCCGGGGTGTTGGGTATGGCCCCTGCTTTGGGGGGTTGGGTGGCTTCTGGGCCCGGGGGCTCGGGAGTGGTTGTCCTGCTTGCCCGAAGCTGGCCGGCCTCCGGCGGGTGTTCCGGCGGTTGGCGCCCGGGCCCCTCCTGTGGCCCCTGCTCGGCTGCCGGGCGGCGTCGGGCCGGGTCTCCCTTCCACGTCTTCGGAGGGGACTCGCGGTTGCCTCTTGGGGTGGCGGGGTCGGGCCTTCCCCTCTGTGGGGAGCCTGCTGGGGGGCCGTGCTCCGGCGTCTTCCTGGTCGGGCCCTCGCTTTTGGAGGGAGTGTGGTTTGGGATGCATGGCGGTGTTCACCACGGGCATCTCCTCGTTCTCTGTTTCGCTCTGATGCGGTTATCCTGTCACTGCAGAGTAATGTAGATTTAATGTAGATTTGTTGCACGTGTCATTTGGATGGTCATTGTTCAAGAGGTTCTGTTTCTTTTCTCGTTGTTTTTCTTGTATGTTTATCATTATTAGTAAATATGTATGTATGTATGTGTGTATACATATATATGCACACTGTATGTGTGTGTATGTATGTATGTACTGCATGGATATGTGTATGTGCACAGTATGTGTATGTATGCGTGTACGAATATGTGCATGTATACATGTATATTTATGTGTGTGTATATATGTATGTGTATATGTATATATGTATATGTATATGAATGTGTGTACATGAATATTAGTATTATCATTATTATTATTATTTTCTTTCCCCTGTATTTTTGCTCATTTTGCTCTGTGACGGTTCTGGTTGTTGCGGAAATCTTGATTATTACGGTTGTTTATAATATGGTTGAAATATGTTTGTGAGGTTCTTCTGCACCCTTTCTTATATCCCCCACACCACCCCCCACCCGATCCTATTTTCAGGTCAGGTCCGGCATCAAAATGTGGCGCCACAAAATTCATAATAAACGCAGTCAAATGTCAAGGGAGACTCATTTGGATTATGAAATCTCCCTTGGAAAAGAAAATTTTGCTCAGCATTTAAAGGCAGCTTGACTCCCATTCAGCTGTTATGATGCTGGACAAGACAAAAAAAACAAAAAAACGTAAAGAGCGTATTCCACACATGTCAGTAAACGTGACGCAAGAAGGTGTATATGCAAATGAGCTAATGTCTGCATTGACACGCAATGTGAACTTCACAGTATTTCTGGGTTATTTCTTCTTTTTTTGGGGTAGCTTTTCAGACAATAACAAAAGTGACACTGATTCAGAATCAGAATTATTGTGATTGATTGTGATTTTGCAATTTTTGTTCAGAGACTGAGAGTCAATTTTATTTTTATTGTTTTTTTTGCTCATGGCATTACAATTCCAATTACCAGCACCCGCATACAATATAAGTAGAAATAATTGCTCAAGACTGTATGCAAATGAGCTGATGTTTGCATCGATTACCTGACTGATTCATTAATGTGAACTTCAAAGTATTTTCAGGTTATTTCTCTGATTGTTTTGTCAAAATTTAGGCAATAATGCAAGTGACATTGATTCAAAATACATGTATATACATACGGCGGCGCAATGTCCATAATATGTGTCCTTACCTGTCTTTTTTTTTATTAATAGACTTTGGGGAGCGACTGTTTTGCATCATGTTTCAGCGGAAGGTGCATGGTGTTACTCTTGTGCTAACCACTAATGCTTTGAAGAACACAGTATTGAGTTTCTAGCATGATCCATCTACTAGCTCTGTGTTACGTGACAGAAACATCACCACAACAAACACCAAAGATGGTAGACAGATGGTTAACGGAAAAAATTGTAAAAAATAGAGTGCACATTATCATTTGTTCATGACTGTGTATGCACAGAAAAACGAAACAAAGGGTGAGACGCTTGTGTAATCATACTGAAGCGCATGTAAAAAGGTCACTTACAACTCATTTATTTATTTTTGCAAAGTAAATATACTTGCAAATCAAGCATTTATCAAAAAAGGTTACAATAAAGATTTCAGTAAACAGCGCCTTGCTGCCATTAAATATACCAAAATATAATATTTCTTTGCAAGTTTTTCTTCATAAACTGAAAGACAACAAGTGGTACTCTATTTTAAAATGCAAATTGGTTAGAAAATAATTGAATTTTTGCTTGCTATGTCAGGCTTTGGGTACCCCTATCTGGTTAACTAACTCTTTGGCCATCCTTGTCAGTCCAGCATTGAAATCAGTTATATTGCCTTTAATTTTTAATACAATTTAAAAACCTTGAAAATTGACTACTTTTCCAACAGCATTGCAATCCCAAGGACCGTGACGAAAGACTAAAGAGAAGCAATAGCCATTAAATCTCTTCAAGAAAGCTGAATATAACATTATGGGACATCCTCCTTTTGCAGAAATATCAACCTCTAAACACTTCCAATGAGGGTCTGGATACTGATTGACAGTATCTTTGATTCCTCTTCTTTACAAAACATGTCCTGGTTTGATGCTTTCCGAGCATGGACACCCCTCTTTAAATCACACCACAGATTTTCAATAATATTCAGGTCTGGGGACCGAGATTTCAATCCAGAATGTTGTACTTGTTCCTCTGCATTAATGCCTTTGTAGAGTCTTTATTGAGGCTGGGGTAGGTCTGGTGCCGAGGCGACCGGTTGGTGGTGGGGCGGGCGACCGTGGGGTGGGGCCTGGGTCGTGGCCGTCGGGCCCGTGGTCGGGTGGCTGGGCTGGCTGGGTGTGTGTGGGGCGGCGCTCCGGGCCCTGGGTTCCGGGGGCTGCCTCTACCCGGACGTGTGAGTGGGGGCGTATCTGACCCCTGGGGGATCTCTGGGTTGGCCCGGACTCTCTGCTGCAGGGGTGGATGGGTGCGGGTCCCGGTGCCGGATTGGTGCCTAGGGGGACCTGGGTTGGGGGAGTGTGCATGGGGTTGGGCGGATGTGGGTTTGTGTGCGCGAGTGCTGGTGTGTTGGTGTGTATGTTGTGTGTCGTGTGTTGGGTGCAGGGGATTCGGCAGGGGTGTGGGCACTGGGGGCAGTGGTGGGGGGTGGGGGGTGTGGTTGTGCCTGTAGGGTTGCTGCCTCTCCGAGTGGTGGGGTGTGTTGCCCGGGTTCCTCTAGATGCGGGGTGGGGATGGCGGTGGTGGTGTTCGGGGGTGCGGGCCGCCGGAGTCTCCTGCAGTGGCGCGCCTGTTAGCTGGAGTGTGGCGTCTGGGTGGGGCTGCTCCCGGACTGCGGTCGCTGAGCGTCCAGGGCCTATGGATGACCTCGCCTCGTGCCGTCCCCTGCCCCGTGGTGGGTCCATGGAAAACGGGGTGCCTATTGCCCAATGGTTCGTCCTCTGGGAGGGACTGGAAAAACAAACACTTGCCTAAACTTTAATTTAGCAGCCGAATTTCATGGAATGAAATCTACAGTTGGGAGAAAAAATGAAGCTGATGTAACAGCCTTATACCTGTTCTAAATGATACACTTGGTTTTTGTTGTGTGATATGTAAAAAGCTGCTAAAACTTCACTTTCTTGGGGTCATCTTTAACCTTTTTAAAATGCAGGTGCTACTCAATAAATTAGAATATCATGAAAATGTTGATGTATTTCAGTAATTCTGTTCAAATAGCCACCCTCGTATACTGAATTATATAGATGCGTTGCGCAATCATGGTGAAGACTGCTGACTTTACAGTTATAAATTGTCATGAAAAGATGATATCATCATACAAGACGATCATTGACACATTTCACAAGGAGGGCAAGACACAAAATGTTGTTGCTAAAGAAGCTGGCCGTTCACAGAGCTCTGTGTCCATGAAAATTAACAGAAAGTTTCAGAGAAGGAAACTAAATATCTATGAAAAATATATGGTCGAGGGGGTAGCACATCAGCCTCACAGTCTGGAGGTTCAGGGTTCGAATCTCCGTTGGGGATCTCTGTGTGGAGTTTGCATGTTCTCCCGTGCAAGCGTGGGTTTACTCCCACATTCCAAACATGTATGTTTGTAATGTAATGTAATTGGCGACTCTAAATTGTCCATAGGTATGAATGTGAGTGTGAATGGTTGTTTGTCTATAAGTGCCCTGTGATTGACTGGCAACCAGTCCAGGATGTATCCCACCTCTCGCCCAAAGCCAACTAGGATAGGCTCCAGCATACCAGCGACCCTAATTAGGATAAGCGGGATAGAAAATGACTGCACTGTGGAGGGGATTGTGAAACAAAACCCATTCAAAATTGCGCGGGGGGGGGTCACAAAAACTGGACTGCAGCTGGAGTCAGTGCTTCAAAAGTCAGTGCACAGATGCAAGCAAGACATAAGTTTCATCTGTTGTATTCCTTGTGTCAAGCCATTCTTGAACAAAAGACAGTGTCTGAGCCATCTCATCAGGGCTGAGGACTAAGAGAACTGGACTGTTAAGGAGTGGTCCAAAGTTATGTTTGTCGATGAAAGTAAATTTTGCATTTCCTTTGGGAACTAATGTCCCAAACTCTTGAGGAAGAGCGGAGAGGCTCAGTCCAACGTAAAGTTTCCACAGTCGTCCACAGTGATAGATTGGTGTCATGTCATCTGCTGGTGTTGGTCGTCACTGCCATCTATGGTCCACACCCTGAACAGCAGCCCAGAACTACACAATACAATAAGATGCAAGATTGATAGCTGAATTAGAATCTGAATTGAATCATCGACTATTCAAAGACAACCCAAGTCAAAATAGACTCTTTATGGGTCTCAATTACTCTGGGTTTTGGTCTGAGAAGGTAACCCTTATACTGGAAATGCTAAATACTGTAGTCACATTCCTTCATGCGTTTACATTAAACAATGGTGATGCTGTCTTATTAACGCCTGCACGTGGCTACATTTGTGCATGTTCAAGAGTTTGCATGGTTTCTGCCGACGGGGGGAAAAATAAAAAATTCTTAATTGAGCCACACTAGTGGATGTTGTGCAGAGAACTGCTTGGCATGACCCTGTTTTCCTCCTCCTCATCCTTTCTTTCTGCCTTCTTATCTTGTTTCTGTCTCTCCACAGGAAGCAATTTGAAGGAGAGGATGCTTGGTTAGGGGCTAGCAAGGCACAGTCTGCTTTGATATGCTGCTTTTCCTTATGAGCTGTCAAGACATGTGGACACCAACCGGATGCAATGGGAGGAGAAGGAGGGGGGGGGGCAACAGTGAGAGGGAAGGCGCTCAGCTGTGATTTGGGAAAAGGATTTGGGGGAGAGAAAGAACTGAGCTAAGTGGCAGAATTCCAAGTGAGTTGGCGTCGGGATACACTAATATGAAACCCTAATTAGAGTCAGGCCTGACACACAGAAAATGCGTCCATCTCACTATCCTGCCCTACTCTCCAGTCCACTCCACCCCCACCCCCACCCCCAACCCACCCATCCACTTTGGGGAAATTTTGTCCACACACTGCTGATACAAGCTTTTTTCTGTAACAGAAATTACCTTGTTTCATCTGAGGTATAAAAGTAATGGAATTACATCTTAGCTCATCCAGAGGACATTTATCTCCAAGAACCGCCATCCTAGAATTCCATATCTCATCGGCATTATCCAAGATGAGGTTGTTTTTATAAAAAGAATGACCACCGTTTCCTCGTTGACTAATGATAGTAAAGACAGCCCGAGGAAGAAAGCGCTTAGGTGAATAATGTAATTCCGCTGACATTCTACTTAGCTGTAGTCATCAATCACATTACCTCATAAACACTGTTTTCTCACAAAGATGTGATGGCTTTGTCCTAAATTAGATTGTCCTGTGCATTCGTTCATCAAGCCCTGCTCATATTGAAAGCCTGATGTGGATAGCGGCGCACAAAATAGTGTCACTAAAATGTCCTGTGGCTGTGACCTTCCTTGAGTCCCACTTTTAAGGTGGAGGATGCAGGTGGGCGGAAAAGAACAGCATCACGTTTTAAAGGACTGTTTTTTATGAATTCCACGGGCCTTTCATGCAGAGGGGAATCAAAGCAAGGTGCTGTGAAATGTGATGTGTGTGTGACATTTTGTGTGGATGTGTCACCCGCACAGTACTTGAAACACACCCAATGAGCACAAAATTCATCAGAAGAAGGGGCACTGTAGTACCTATTACACATGCACATGGAAACCGCACGAAGATGCAAAATCTGTGCTATCATTTAAATGCAAAGTACAAACATCCAGATTCACTTCACTCCCCCATCACATACATGGACCAAAGCACAACAGCTAACAAACATCATCGGTGTGCATGTGCTGCTGCAATAACACAGAGTCGCTGTGTTTTTAATCGTGCTGAGACCTCCGTCTGTTCCTGGTGCTCTTGAGTGTTGATCACTTGTCTTTTTTGCAATCCAGTGCGGATTTTGCAGGTCTTGTACTGGATGAGCAATGGGCGTCTCATGCGAATGCAGGTCTGCAGCGGCATGCGAAGAATCAGCCCAAATTCCTACAGTGATGTTCGACACATTTGAAGAGATGGCTGTGCAACACACAGCTGCTGGACTGGATTTAGTTTAAACAGGGAGTGATGAGGCAAAGCTGGCAAAGGCAGAGCAACTTCTAAATGTGACCAGCTACGTGTGCGCGTGTGTAAGCATAAAATGGAAAGTAGTTTGGGTGTGGGAAGGTGGGGGGCAGGAAAGGAAATGACTATCATCCTGGGCATTTTAGGTTGCTGCTTCCTGAGTGCTGATGTGGCCCTTGTGACTCAACAGAGCGACAGACTCTGTAGGGGATGGCCCTGTTGCAGCACAACATCGACACCTTGTGGTAAAGGTAAGAACTGTAAGGACTCGCGAGAGAAAATGGGTAGATGGAAACACACACTCATGGTAATGGTGTCCTAATACCATTTAATGGTAATCTCAATGACCAGCTGCAGCCCGTTTGCACAGTTCAATCTGTTATGTCAAAATATCGCCTTATAATATAGCAATAAAGATAACTTTTTTCATGAAATATTAAATTCATTTATCATTGATGGTGCATTTTGCAGTTGTGTGCTGCTTTAAGAAGTGAATTACTGGATAATATATATTGGCCACTGCCAGTGACCATTTAACACGAAAAAAACAAAAAACACAACAACAACATGATTGGGAAAAGATATGATTATTTTGCAAGAATTTAGAATAAAAAGTTTTCAACTATTGTATGTCTGCCCTGCGATTGACTGGCAACCAGTCCAGGGTGTACCCCGCCTCCCACCCAAAATCAGCTGGGATAGGCTCCAGCATACCCGCGACCCTAACGAGGATAAACGGCATAGAAAATGGATGGATGGATGGAAGTTGAGGAGGAGTGGTTAATGAGCATTATTGCTAAAATTTCTCCAAAAAAAGAACCTCATTATTACCACGGACGTAGAGAGGAGGAAGGTCCACTCACACATAAAGCGTTTCTCCCCACGGGGCAGAATCCCAAATTAAGAACGTGAGGGAGAACTTTTGTGTGTTTTAAAGAAAAAGGGCTGGAGTCCAGCATTGGCTGTCACAAGTAAGAGGTCAAAAGTAGAAAACAATAGAGCAGAAGGCTCTTGCTGGCTGTGTGTGTGAGAAGAAGAAAGATAATAAAACTGCAGTTCTCTTAGCTCGGGAGATTACACGAGTGAAGAAATAGAGAGGCTCCAGAAATGAGAGTCTGACTGCACAGGTAAAAGTATCAACTGTAGCGACAGAGTTTTGCTACTTTGTCAGTTGCACGCCAAGTCTTTGAGCGACTTCCACTTGCAAGGGAAGCGACGACCATAGGACTTTTGGCTGAGCCTATTAACATAATAATACTCGTGGATCTAATTCAAGTCTAGTGCAAAGGGGGGCGTTCTAAGATTATGCATGTTTTAATTGCAGCTTGACAACTCTTCATGTTTACTCAGTGACGCAACTCTCAAAAGTCGTGCAGTCCTATGTGAGTCGGGCCAAATAATTATGGATACATTAGTTGCATTAATTACAACTGAAGGAGAAAGGTGCTGAGCAATCAGTTGGATGGTTTATGTTGTGTGACTGAGGTGGACGAAATTGTCATGTAGAACAAAATTGTAAATATCTCAAATCAACAGTTTGGAAGTCTGCGTCGGTGAGTGTTCGTGTGTGTGAGTGTGCGAGCTTGTATGAGAAAGTCTGCTGAGGATATGTTTGTGTTGGTGTATATAGCGAAATCCTTCCAAACACGCAGCAGAACTGTACAGCGAGTGTCGTAACTGCTAAAAACATCATCATTTTGCATACAATGACCACCCTGTTTGAATGATCCCTTTATTTTGGAAGCTGGTAAAAAGGTTAATTTGAATGTAACGGTAGGACAAACAGCCTATGTGAGGTTCTGTACTTCTGTACTTCTGTTGTACATTGGGGAATTGTGTTGAACTCGAATTGTATGTGGCTAAGAAACGATTATTTGTGGTGAAGTGAACGTGTGGTGTACAGTGAAAGGGGAGATTGGGCGTGATTTTGTGTGTGCGCAGCAGAAATTGAAAGTGCGTGACAAGGTCACCTACTCTATAGTGGGTATTAGAAGCTAGTTGAAAGGACAGAACTGTTGCGGTTGAATAGGGAAAAATCATCGTTACATTTTGATGCTGTTTGTGCTTTTGATTGACTTTGTTTTGCATCATTTAATGCTCTATTGAGTTTCGTTCGGCTGTGTGATTCTGTCTCACTCTCTCCTGTGAGTGTGTGTGTGTGTTTATCCGGGAGGGTCCCTTGAGGACACCATGCTAGTGTTGATAGTTCCATCCTTCCGAGGGTAAGGTTGAAAGAGTGCAGTAAAAATTTTATGGTCAAAACTACTCATAAAATAATCCTTTGCTTGAACGGTCTAAGGGTGCCTTTTGGAAACAATAAAAGGGTTAATTTTAAACATTACTCCATTCCATTCCATTTTCCTCCGCTTATCCGAATCCGGGTCGCGGGTTTTATTCTGATAGTTAATAATACAGTTTTCATAGAGCACATTGTCACTCACCAGGAGTGAGTGCACCAAAGTAAGAGGACCAGAAGTGGGTGCGTTATTCTTTCCAAAGGAGATGCTCCTTGAGCCTGGGCATCAAATCAGAGCAGGCCCACTGACAGAAGAACCACCACTGAAGGAAAATACAATTTTCTGTGAGGCTTAGAAATCATCCATCCATCCATCCATCCATTTTCTTCCGCTTATCCGAGGTCGGGTCGCGGGGGCAGCAGTTTCAGTAGGTAAGTCCAGACTTCCCGGTCTCCGGTGACTTCTTACAGCTCCACTGGAACGACACCAAGGCGTTCCCAGTCCAACTGTGAGACGAAGTCCCTCCAGCGTGTCATAGGTCTTCCCCGAGGCCTCATACCGGTTGGACATGCCCTGAACACTTTCCCAGGAAGGCGTTAGGGAGGCATCCTAACCAGATGCCCGAGCCACCTCATCTGACATCTCTCGGTGCTCAGTGCTCAACGCTTGAATCAGAATCAGAATCAGAATCAGAAAAACTTTATTGCCATTGTAAGTGAACAATTCACAAACTAGGAACTTTCTTTGGCGACTCAGTGCAAAGTAGAATTCTAAGTAAACATAGAGTATTAAATAAACATAGAACTAACTAAACATAGAACCCTGAGTAAAAAGTTGAAATCACTGATAAGTAAAGGCATGAGGGTGTTTTTAGTGCAGGTATTATAAGGTGCCAAAAATACTGGTTATAAAGTGACCATAGTGCAAATGTTCTAAAGTGTTCATGAAATCAACCGCAGCAGGAAAGAAACTGTTCTTGTGGCGAGAGGTTCTGGTCCGAATGGACCGTAACCTTCTGCCAGAGGGGAGTGGCTCAAATAGTCCATGTCCAGGGTGGGAAGAGTCAGCAAGTATCCGGCCTGCTCGCCCCCTTGTTCTGGAGACGTACAGGTCCTGGAGAGATGGAAGGCTGCAGCCGATCACTTTCTCGGCGGAGCGCACGATGCGCTGCAGTCTTTGTTTGTCCCTGGCAGTGGCCCCAGCGAACCACACTGTGATGGAGGAGGTGAGGATGGACTCAATAATGGCCGTGTAGAATTGCACCATCGTCTGGACAGGCAGCTTGGCTTTCCTCAGCTGCCTCAGGAAGTACATCCTCTGCTGAGCCTTCTTGATGATGGAGCTGATGGTCTGCTCCCACTTGAGGTCGTGGGTGATGTTAGTGCCCAGGAAGCGGAAGGAGTCCACAGTTGTGATGGGAGAGTCTGTCAAGACGAGGGGGGG
>QODF01000064.1:1525952-1537358 GCA_024372805.1 Oostethus manadensis | reverse complement strand
GGGGGGGGCTTTGGGTCTGTAGTTGATGATTTTCCTCAGACCTTTCCAGACAGAGACAGGGTTGTTGCTCCAGGACTTGTCCTTCAGATGTGTGTTGTACCTTGATTTAGCCTTCTCCACCTCCTTACTAAATAGGTACTTGCTCTGTCTGTATACGTGAGAGTCGTTGTTCTTGTGGGCCTTTTCTTTCTATTTCCTCTCGAATCCTGTGGCCACCAAACTCAAACCCCTCAACGCCCTGGCTGCGCCTAGAAATTCTGTCCATGAAAGTAGTGAACAGAATCGGTGACAAAGGGCAGCCCTGGCCCAACTCTCACTGGAAACGGGTCCGACTTATTGCCGGAAATGCAAACCAAACTCTGACACCGGTCATACAGGGAACAAACCTCCTGGAATAGGTGGTCCAGTACCCCATATTCCCGAAGCACTCCCCACAGTATTCCCCGAGGAACACGGTCGAATGCCTTCTCCAAGTCTACAAAACACATGTAGACTGGTTGGGAAAACTCCCATGCACCCTCATGGACCCTGCCGGGAGTACAGAGCTAGTCCACAGTTCCACGACCAGGACAAAAACCACACTGCTCCTCCTGAATCCGAGATTCGACTATCCGGCGGCTCCTCCTCTCCAGAACCCCTGAATAGACCTTACCGGGAAGGCTGAGGAGTGTGATCCCACGATAGTTAGAACACACCCTCCGGTCCCTCTTCTTGAAAAGCGGGACCACCACCCGGGTCTGCCAGTCTAGGGGCACCGACCCCGACGTCCACGCAATGCTGCAGAGTCGTCAACCAAGACACGCCCACAGCATCCAGGGCCTTAAGGAACTCCGGGCAGATCTCATCCACCCCCGGGGCCTTTCCACCAAGGAGCTTTTTGACCACCTTGGTGACCTCAGCCCCAGAGATAGGCGAACCCGACTCAGAGTCCCCGAGCACTGCTTCCATGTTGGAAGGCGTGTCGGTGGGATTGAGGAGGTCTTCAAAGTATTGCCTCCACCGGTCCACAACATCTTGAGTCGAGTTCAGCAGCACACTGTCTCCACCATACACGGTGTTGACTGTGCACTGCTTCCCCCGCCAGAGACGGCGGATGATGGTCCAGAATCTCTTTAAAGCCATCCAGAAGTCATTTTCCATGGCCTCTCAGAACTCCTCCCATGTCCAGGTTTTTGCCTCAGCGACCGACAGAGCTGCACACCGCATGGCCTTCCGGTACCTGTCAGCTGCCTCCAGAGTCCCATGGGCAAAGACGGCCTGATAGGACTCTTTCATCTTTAATCCCAGAACCCGTTGTTCTGGGATTACCGCCACGACAGGCACCGACCAATTTACGGCCACAGCTCCGATCGGCCGCATCGACAACGGAGGCACGAAACATTTCCCACTTGGATTCAATGTCCGCTGCCTCCCTCGAAACATGGTCAAAGCTCTCCCGTAGGTGGGAGTTGAAACTCCTTCTGACATGGGACTCTGCCAGACTTTCCCAGCAGACCCTCACAATGCGTTTGGGTCTGCCAGGTCTGACCGGCATCCTCCCCCACCATCGGAACCAACTCACCACCAGGTGGTGATCGGTGGACAGCTCCGTCCCTCTCTTCACCCGAGTGTCCAAAACATGTGGCTGCAAGTCCAACGACACAACCACAAAGTCAATCATCAAACTGCGGCCCAGGGTGTCTTGGTGGCCAAGTGCACATGTGGACACCCTTATGCTTGAACATGGTGTGCGTTATAGACAATCCGTAATGAGCACAGAAGTCCAATAACAAGACACCGCTCGGGCTAAGATCATGGGGGGCCGTTCCTCCCAATCACACCTCTCCAGGATTCACTGTCGCAGCCAACATGCGCGTTGAAGTCACCCAGCAGAACAAGGGAATCACCCGAGGGAGCACTCTCTAGTACTTCCTCTAAGGACTCCAAAAAGGGTGGGTATTCTGAACTGCTGTTTGGTGCATAAACACAAACAACAGTCACGACCCGTCCCCTCACCCGAAGGCGTAGGGAAACTACTCTCTCGTTTACCGGGTTAAACTCCAACGTGCAGGCTTGGAGCCGGGGGGCAACAAGAATGGCAACCCGTGCCCGTCGCCTCTTATTGCCGGCAACACCAGAGTGGAATGAAGTCCAGCCCCTCTCAAGAGGACTGGTTCCAGAGCTCTTGCTGTGCGTTGAGGTGAGTCCGACTATATCTAGCCGGAATTTCTCCACCTCACGCACCAGCTCAGGCTCCTTCCCCGCCAGAGAGGTGACATTCCACGTACCGACAACTAGCTTCTGTAGCCGTGGATCGGACCGCCAAGGCCTCTGCCTTCGGCTGCCACCCAGCTCGCTATGCACATGACCCCTTTGACCCCTCCCACGAGTGGTAAGCTCATAGGAGGGGGCTTAGAAACGATAGATAACAAATGACCTTCTCGGGCTTTGTCACTGTGTGAGCACTTTTTGCTCCTTGGTGAAGACTTCTTTCAGGTGCACAACAACAAATTGTGGGATTTACTGAAAAACATCTTATCGATCTCTTGTTGAGAATGTCACGATACCTTCTCAGCATGGTGCGGAGAGCAGGACGCCAAACTGGTCAGGTAGGAGGTAATTTAATGAAGATTTGCTGCTCTGCAGCGGCAGGAACTACAAACAAGTGCTACCAAACAACAATCAAAAACTGACAACTGACAATGCTCCAACGACACAGGGCGCGCACACCTGAACTTAAATAGTAAGGAACAAACAAGAAACAGGTGCACGTGATTACCAGAAGTGCAAAATCAGGCAAGGCAGGAAAAAACATACAAAATACGAAAAATAACAACAACACAAGCCTAATATTAGAAACTAAAACATACTGTCTTGTCAATCAACACCCGGAGCGTGACAGAGAAAGCTTTTATATGGGCCCAACACTTTTACATTTCAGACTCATGCAAAAATAAAAACAGGACTGTGATTTCTTTTGAAATCTTAAAATGGTTCTCTAGTTAAGGAGTAGTTAAATACGTCCATTCTGTATTAAAAAGTAAGGAGTATAAACCTACGCTTTCTTCTGTTTCTCTCACTGTTTTAACAAGGGAAAGCAGCCACTGACAGAAGGTTTGTGAGAATGTTTTGTTCAATAGCTGTTGAGTGTGCAGTCATTGAGCAGCCGGCCGGGTTTTAATGGTGGTAATTGGTGCTTTTTTTGTTTCTCCTTTCCCATCTGTTGCTGTCATCTGCGGTATGTGGGATAAAACTAACCCACACACAATAGCCACGGAAAATATCGTCTCTTCGCAGAGAGCAGGTTCTTTTGCCTCGGCTCCCTAAAAAAATGGTCTCTTTCCGCTCCCAAGTGGCTCCTCAGAATTTTTTGTTATCTTAAACTAATTTCTTACCAAATTATATGTAATTTATATTTTAGGAATATGTAAATATTTACAATGAATTACTTATATAAAAATACATGATATCAAATGTTTGTTAATTAAACTGCTTTAGTCTCAATAAACAGCTACCAACTATAATTCAATGTTTGGGATGTCCAATAATATCGGCCCACGAATACTGGAATAAAAATGAAATATCGGTAGATATTACTGATATATTAAGGGTTTTCCCTATAATGAAAACCGATTTTTAGAAAAGCTGTATATAGGCTATGTGCGCCTGTATTTACCGGGACGCAAATGATGACCTCATCAAACAAACCGCATCTGAAAGAAAGGGTGGCTAGTAACAATCTCGCTTGGTACCTGACTAACGTTTTGTCTGAGGTGTCCATGCTTAGTGTGGACACAGAGACGCCCCCGCACATCTTGACCAATGACGTTGTATAACAGAAAATATTTGTTTGCGACCCACACGTCACTAACACACAAGATGCCAGCATGTGCACAAACATTTGATAGCTTTCTTGCGTTATAAAAGTCCTGTTTAAAATAAATTCATGATTCTCAGGTAATACGTGAGTGCAGAGGAAATAAGCTAGTAGTGCTGTTCAATGGAAACCTATTTCCTTGCCTTCACCACTTGCAGACCTTGATGGTTAGACAACCCGAGTTCTACCTCTTTCCCCTTGATGATGCTTCAAATATTCTCAATTGGGTTCAGGTCTGGAGACTTGGCCCCTCCACCTCCTTCAACATCAGCTTCGTCAGCAAGGCACTTTTCATCGTAGAGGTGTTTAAGGTAGTTATTGTGTTGCAAAACTTCCAGGTAGCCCAGTTTGCCATGCTTCAAAATGCGCAGCTCCCCAGTGCCAACAGCACTCGTGCAGCCCCAGACCATGATACTACCTCCACCAACTTGACCGTAGACAGGAAAGATACTTTACGTCACCCCAAATTGTCCATGTCTGTGACAGGGTCAAGAGTGGGAAAAGAACTGCAGGATAGAAAAATATTCTGTGACATTAAAAGGCATGACTTGACGTTAGTACAACAAAGGTAACTTTAGTCTTACTAAAGCCCAATTGCTGCAAGAGTTATGTGGAAACATTTAAAGTGCTAATGACACCAAAATACATGTTAATAATACAGTATTATCACTGCCAGTCATGGCTGATTTTATGTGTCGTATGATACCCATCACAACAAAACAATGAAAGTTGCACACGTCTCATCGCGTTTTAGTGACCAAAGAGCCATATTTAGCTGATTGCCATCACATTATTGTCGCAAAAAAAGGAGCGTCAACAAAATTTCATCATCGCCATCGTTGACGAATACGACATCTAAACTGTTTATTTTACGTGTTTTTCATTTTACCCCAAGTTTTTTAAGATGATCCCAAAGAGAAAGCTTTACAATACACATCTGTTCTCTGTGCTGAGTAAAATGTGGTTAAAGTCAAAACAAATAAATATGTAAATTTAAAAGAATTTTTTTAAATGATTTAAAAATTACAAATTATCAATCCATCCATTTTCTATACTGCTTATCTGGAGAAGCTCGAGCCTATCCCAACTAAAGGTGGACAACAATTCACATTCATAAGTGGGAACTGGTCCTGTGTGGGTTTGCTTGGAAATCAGATGAATGAACCACTTCACTATCAGTGATGGCTTAAGTCGTCTAAGTTTATGAAAGAATGAACATTACACTAATTGCAAACTCACCTGTGTTCAGGGGTGGTTTGTCCATCAGGAGTACCGATAATTTTCCCAAAATCGGGCCAATGGCTGGCGGTTTATTTATTTTTATTACTGCTGCGTTTGACTACAGACCAGGCACTAGGACCCAGCGGCAAGTGCCCGCTCATGTTGAAGCATCTTTCCCTTTAGACCTCCCACAACCTCTTTGATTGGTTCTGCCAAATCATGCTTAGCATGTAATTAGCCGTCGCCGCTGTCATTCCATGACCTTTCATGACGTCGCCCCAATCATGTCTTGTTTAAAAAAGATCTAAGATGCACCTTTTTTAGTGCCCACACACCACTCTGCTTTATTAAGGACATTCATATAACAATTTCAAAAACATGTATGCTTTAAATATTATTTCAGGCAGTACTTATAGTTTACAGTTCAGGGTGTACCTTGACACTTGCCTGAAGACAGCTGGGATCCAGCATACCTGTGATCCTGGTGAGGACAAGCGGCACAGAAAATGGATGGATAAACATTTATTGTCCTTTCAACAGTTTCACATTATACAGTTACAATGGCACAATAACAAAATAAAACACCTGCATACATGTTGTGCAGATGTATTGTCAACACATTGGAGTTGCACTGTCTGTTCTAAAATCCAATAGTTTTGTTCATTTTTCACATGATTATATTATCGCTTACCGTACTTTAGCCAACTAGTCAAGTTTGGATTGCATGCAGACTCATTTTTTACATGTAATCTTGTTCAAATTCATTTTATTTACTTATAAAGCTTGCGTATGCACAAAATGAGGCCGAAAAGTTGCGTACGGCGTTTTCCACTTAGCCAATGCTACCTATAAAAACACAACATTACGTGAGAAGGCGCGTACAGGTACGCCCCTTTTGCAGATGAATTATGCACTGTTTAGAAAAATGGCAAAAGATACATGCACATTTTAAGCGGTGAGGTAAAATTATTTGTTAGAAATAAACATGCATGGTTACATAAAACCCTCACGTGGTTATTGACTTAAAACATTTGTGGAAAGTGTTTTTATTTGACATGACACTAATGACTATCATGTGTCAATTATCAAAAACACCAGTCTGCACCAGTGTATACAATCCCAATTAAAAGAGTACTTCATTATTGTATTTTATAATCATCATAATATGTGTTCCATTAATATTAATTATAACAATTGGCTTCATGTTTGATTGAAAGTTATTTAAAAATTTGAAAATTTGTTTCACTTTTCAGGACTTGCAAAAAAAAAATACTGCTTGAAAAATACCGAAAGTGCAGTTGAATGCACAGCTTCCCAGTGGTTCAATCATAGTCAAGTTTTGTGACTTTGATTAATGGATTTTGGATATTTGATCTTTTTAAGTGGTGCAGAAATATTGTAGCACAGGTCTCTCCCTTTTTCTCTCTCTCCCTCTCTCTCAACTTCACACACATGAACACACTAAACTCAGTTTCATATTTCTTGCGAACATAGTGACAAGTAAAGATAAATCAACATCATATCATAGTTGCGTGCGTGCGTGCGTGCTTGCACAGATGTTAAACACAAACACAAGGATTCTTTCTCACCATACGAGTGAAAACAGTCCATGCGATGATTAATACTTGCAACCACATACGATCGGCGCTCTGAAGCAAGAAAAACAAGCATGTAATCAGTTTAGATGATACAGACAGGAAAAACTACCCAAGACCAGGCAGCCTGTGTAAGGAATGAACATTTGAGTACTTAGCTTGTTTTGTTCCAGACTCTAATACTATAAATTTACACCACATCTTCACACATTCTACGGTCAATGCATTATGCATATGTCTAGCATGTCTGTAAATGCAACATTTATTATATTTAACTGCTGCTGTTTGAAGTCTAACACACTGCTTCTTGTCTATTTGGTGCAATAATAATGTCTCTAAGCTCCATCACCAGAGATGGGAGACTCAAGTCGCAATTTTTAGGATTTACTTGCTTGACAAATGTTCCACAAAGACTCAATTTTGATCTTTGACTTGAGGTTCTTGACTTTAGACTTAACTCGGACTTGAGCTAATTGACTTGAAATGACTTGTTTTTGATTAAACACTTTGTTGTATTTTTCAAATATCCAAAACATACCTGTATGACTGTATTTTAACAAGTTGGCTTTCGGCTGCTTTCTTTTTTGCATGCGCTCACTTTTCCGCAATCTGACTGTTTGTTTATATAACTTGTTTCCAAACAGTGCCCGCAACACGGAGGTAAAACGGCTCAAACATAACAGAAAAGTTGGTTTTATTCATCCTCTTCCTCTTGAAGAGCCTCAGTTACCGCTAAGGTTGTGTCGTTCTCCTAACGTAGCAGTCCAGCCTTTTAAAATCTTTGGGGAAAAAAGTCGTAATTTATCCTTTGACCCGGGTCAAGGGTCACACACGTCCCTTGTGTTTATAGCTGTCTCAGGCAATGCCAGTTAAATGAAACATTAAAATCATCAAGATTTTGAGACTTAAGTCTTAAATTGACACCAGTAATGTTATATATATTTACGATAAAAGTTTGTCTTATCACGAGAGTATAAACGTAACTTTACGGGAATAAAAGTCGTAACTTTATTTTATAGACCTTGCCTGAGACTGCTATGAACCGGAGAGCCGTATATTTGTTCTTTTTTTATTTTTAAACTGTTTGGCCCAACAAGTTGTTTGTTGTCAAATATGTAGTAAAAAAGTGTAAAATTGAATAACTTGTGATCCTTGAATCTGTAAAACTGGCCTAACTAAAACGTGTATTACTTGACACAACTCGCAGATGAAAAGCAGTGACTCGACTTGACTTTCTTGGTTCTCATAAAGATTGACTTGTACATAAGTGACTTACTCCCACCTCTGTCGGTCACACAGTTCTTCAAAAAGTCTTACTTCAACTGGAAAGCAGAATAAATAAAATACACTTTCAAATGAGCAAGGCTAATAGGAAAAAAATGGCTTCACCTTTTTTCTCATTTCATGTGGCCTTGAGGTTAGTATAATTTCTAGTTACTTGTAGAAGTATTTGTGATTTTGCCTTTATATACACCTTCAGAATGAATTGAAAATCATCAAAATTGATTCAAGGGAAGAATATGTTTAAACTAAGAGGCTGATCAAAAATATTGGATTGTAGATTAGTATTTATGGCTATATCATGATTTTCACTCGCTATTAAATATCATTTTAATACTTTGTTACAATTCAATGGACTCTGGAGCCCACAAACAGAATTATGAGTGTATTTTCTAAAGACGCTTTACCAAGCCTTCACAGCAGCCACCCTTACGTGCTGCTTGCTTGTTTGTCTTGCTCGTGATGTGTACCGCACAAAATCAAAATAGCATGGGTGCCGACGTAAACGGTAGTAACCGTGCCAAACACTTTGGAGCTAATGGTGCTTCATGCGCTGAAATGAGGCAAAAATGATGTAACTCGTAGACAAGCCCAAACTAGCAACACAGCACCCCTTTATTATCAACCAATTGTGTGGAATTATGCACTCAAAGTACTGTAATTTTCTTTCACATTTTACACACAATTGCACACATTTTGTTTTGTGGGTTTTATTTCATTTTGGTGAATTGGTTATCATTTGATTGTCATTTTATTTATATCAAGTATTGAAATCACTTTTTGTTCAACTTGCATGTCACAACATTTTTTCTGTTTTTTTAAGTACTGGTTTGTGCACCTTGTAAAGAAAATAGGGCACTTTGGGGGGGAATTTTGCCCCTCATCCACATTCCCCCGTGCGAGACATGAACAAACATGTCCTTCCTTGGTGAGTCATCGGGGACTGCCGAGCCGGAATGAAGTTGTTTACCTTCGACTCAGGACCTCAGGACTGTTGGTAAGTCTGAGGGTCCACATCAGGGGATGGAAAAGGCTGAACTGGTAACACCAGACTTTGAACTGGCCCGGGAAGGGACTTTGTGATCTTTTTTAGTCATTCTGACAGTTGGGTGGATATGGAGGTAGCGATCTGTTTGGCTGAGAGTCTGCTTTGTAAAGCCTTCGTAGGCTTTTTACAGTCTGGGATATTTTTGCCGCTTACTGAAAAGGTACTATTGTCCTTCCCGGTTCTTTTGATAGTTTACGGGATTTATGGGAGTTGTAGGGGACTTATAGGTTATGGTGACTTTAGCTTCATCTGTGCCCTTGTCAGCAGGTCTTTGAGTCATTTTAGCAACCTGTTTGGAGAATGGTGACGTTGTCCATGTTGCACCGGAGTGCAGGTAGATGCTGGGCCTTTACTCCTCTGACCATTTGCCTTCCACCAGTTAATATGACCTCAAATGCTGCAGTGAAAAGTATTGGAGAGATTGAGCAGCACACAGCTATGTTGGTGCCAACAATGTGGCAAATTAGTATTTATTAGCTATAGGTTTGGTGCGCTTGAGGCTGCTTAATTCAAAGGTCTTCTTGAGTTACTGGCGACTTAGGTGACTAATGGCTGTGAAAATAGGTAGAAAAGCACGGTTGGTTTGTTCAGTCTTGCTGACCCATTGCTCACACCCTCAAAGCCTCCAGGCAGTGGACACAGCCATCCACACTCTTGTTTAATAAAACTTCCCCAACCAACAGAGACGCCTGCTTGCAGAAATCCAAACTCCTTCAGTGACCTCAAAAGTGTTTAGCCAGTGGGCACTACTGGTCTAGCGCTCAAGTGTGATCGCTCCCCAAAGTTGCTGTCACTCTCCTGTCAGATGTCATCCATCATGTCCAACTATTTGGGTTCACCTACGTCCAACTGGGCCAGGACAAGAGGTCTTGTCACTGTGTCACCGACTGAGTGATGATGCAAGGCTGTGTAAACAGGGCTCACTAAACCGCCGCCGTAAATACAATGAACTGGAAAAAAAGAAGAAGAAATGAGAATGCAAAGGAAATTGGCCAACTGCAATGGAAAAGTATCAGCAAAAAGTTCAAGTTATACCTTCATATATTTCCAGACATGGTAAATGAAATGAAAGACGCTTTGTAATTATGAGACAAAAGCTTAACTAAGCAAGTATTTCTATTTGAATGGAAGTATAGGTGTCTTTTATTTGATCTGGATATAACCCCAAAAACTGACCCCATCCTTCTTCTTGGCCATCCTTCCTAAATTATGCTTGCTTTCCGCCATCCACAAACTGGCTCACCCTGCATGGAAAAATGATCAGCCATGGAGCTGCACACCACCATCCTTGTAAATAAGACAGACAACACTTGAGAGCTTGTCCTGACATGAGGTATCTGAATATCGACCATCTTTGTCAGAGTCTTCAACTCACAGGTAAGGATGATTCTTCTCTGGCATCTTTGTCACATCGATTAGGTAGTTTGTTTGTACTTTGGACAGTGGGGGAAATAAGTATATATTTTTCTTGATTTTTGGATGTGAAAACAGGTCATTTCCAATATCCAATCCAACAGGAACAGAGAAAAGTTGACGAACCCAAAAAAAGCAAATAATTCCTAACACACACGTCATTTATGTCTTAAATGTCTTATTTACTCTTGTTATGTTCACTGTATTGGGTGTTAAATTGTAAAGAGGACTATGCTGTGTTATTCCACGTCAGGATGATTCTAATAATGTTAAAAAACACATTTGGAAAGTTTAATAACAAATATAAACAATGAATCCTACTTTGAAGAAATTAAGTTATCACTGTCAGGTTTGGACCCAATTAACCACAATAAACAAGGGATTCATGTACTGCATACCTGTCAACACGTGCACTACAGATAAGGGACATTTTCAAGAGAATAAAGGAAATTCCCCAGTCTGGAGTTTTATTCCCACTCAAATGCAAAAAAATTCTCCTGCCAGGTGAGGTAGAAAGACCTGACTAGCAACTGCTGTATCTGCTTCACCATTTGCTGTTGCTGAAACATGGACATTGTTTTGCATTGTTGCACTGTCACCTGACTCGCAAGTCAGAGGCAGTCTAGTCTGGTGGTAGCGCCAAAAAGTGAAAGTCAAATTAGACATCATAAGACTCTCAGAAATCAACACTGGTTGCATTCCCCTTCTCCATTCCATTCCATTTTCCTCCGCTTATCCGGGTCCAGGTTGCGGGGGCAGCAGTTTCAGTAGGGAAGTCCAGACTTCCCGGTCCCCGGCGAACTCTTCCAGCTCCACCGGGAGGACACCAAGGCGTTCCCAGGCCAGCTGTGAGACATCAGAATCAGAATCAGATAAACTTTATTGCCATTGTAAGTGAACAATTCACAAACTAGGAACTTTCTTTGGCGACTCAGTGCAACGTAGAATTCTAAGTAAACATAGAGCATTAAATAAACATAGAACTAACACTA
>QODF01000064.1:1475219-1518109 GCA_024372805.1 Oostethus manadensis | reverse complement strand
TATATATATATATATATATATCCCTCTGTGAATCACCACCTTATCGCAATGGAGAGGTTTGAGTGCCCGAGCGATCCTAGGAGCTATGTTGTTGGGGGCTTTATGCCCCTGGTAGGGTCTCCAAAGGCAAACAGGTTCTAGGTGACGGGCCAGACTAAGAGTGATTCAGAAGACCCCTATGAAGAACAACAAGAGGAGTGATCGCACCTCGCCCGAACGTGGGATACCGGGGCCTCACCCTGTACACGAGAGAGTTATTTCCCTACGCCTTAGGGCTGGGGAAAGGGTCCTGACTGTGGTTTGTGAGTATGCGCCGAACGGAATTTCAGTGTACCCAGCCTTCTTGGAGTCTACCAGAGGGGTTCTGCAGAGCACCCCAGCTGATGACTCCATAGTTCTACTGGGAGACTTCAACGCCCATGTGGGCAATGACAGTGTGACTTGGAGGGGCGTGGTTGGGAGGAACGGCCTCCCAACCACGCAGCGTATCACCAGTGTAGTGCATCAACAGTGACTTTTCTCACACTTCGTGAGTCGAAGTCTGGTCAGTTTTCAGTGTTGAGTAGAGTAGTTCTGGTTACTTGGTGGGGTCTCCTAGGTTAAGCATTTTGCTTCTCAAAACAGTTTTCCACTAAACCTGACAACCCAAGATCAATGCTTCTACTTGCTGGCAACGTGCAAAAACGTGGATAAGGTTATGTAACACACACGTGACCCATGTGGATTTTTAAACCTACAGATAGCACATAAGCCCGTGGGAAGCAAATTGGCATTAAAATATGTTCTGGATGGACGGCAGGAAAACCTTCCAGACAGGTCGCAAAGGCAATGCAGTGGAGGAGCGCGTGACCCTGAAGTTTAAAAGTATTGTGTACATTGCCCAGCCACGGCAACGGCTCCTCTTGCAGCGAGCGACTCCTCCAGCTGTACACACTAGTTCTCCTGACCGAGGACACATGGCAATTGCTCACATAGTATACTTGATATTAATGTGCCTTCCCCAGCCACGGTGGGCAGCTCTTCCCGCTGTACACTCTGGTTCTCCTGGTCACGATAGAAGGCCAGTACGCCCATCTTGCAGTTGAAGTGAGTGGGTTGCATCAGCTTTGTACAGTACCGACACACGTACGACCCCAGTGAGTAAAACATATAACAGCCCTACATAAAGTGCACCTAGCACGAGTCACTGGCCGCACTCACAATCTAAAAGCTACCAACTGCCTGTGTTTTTACTTTCACATCTCCCAGTAGTAATTACGGTGAAGCAAGTGATGGAAATGTGCAGAACAGCTGACGGCTGGGAGCAAGAGAAAATAACTCAGACCAACTGCGAGTAATTTTCTTGGAAAACTGTTTTGTGATGAAAATGTTTTAATCTAATGAAGCCATTTTGTTTTGAGAAGCTCTTTACTGAAAATACCTCACCAACTAGCCGGAACAACTTCCCAATCTCAACTTGTCACATGGGACGAAGTGGGGGGAAAGTCACTGTTGATGCACTACACTGTTGATAGGAATGCCATACAACTTCATTCAGGAAATCGGAACTCTTCAGAACGGCACATGCACCTACAAAGCAAAATCCCCGTTTTTTTGGCAGATTTGAAGGTTTTTCATTAAATCTAACACATGAATTAATTTCCCAGGTAACTAATTACATTTATGGAGGAGTAATTATAATAATAATAATAAATAATTATAATAACTAGTAATTTTAAGTAATTACATTTTTTAAGTAATTTGTCCTAGATTTGTTATTAATAGCTCAGATGTCCACACAACCCAATTGCAGTCAACCTCAAGGCATCAGCTAAGAGTAACTTTCAAATGATTACCTGACCAATGTAGATGAGCATGATTTGTTTTATCTTACTCAGCTCCAGGGAGGAAAGGAAATCAAGAATAAATTGTAAAAAATTACATTGTGCTGAACTGAAATAATTATATGCTTCACTATCTAGTAGAAATAAACAAACATACGGTTGAAATGGTTTTTCATTTTACAGTCCATCAACTGTGAAACATGTTTATGGATGAGAAGGTGTTTTTAAACAAAATATCTGATCTAGTTTGGCACAATTGCTCCCTGTGACTTACTGCCCAAGAATGATGTGGAATGTTGACTTTTGTGTGACTTTAAACTGTTCATCTCAGATGTATGTCACAGTTTCCAAATAAGATATTTGACCTTTTTGTGTATTACAATGCTAGCCTGACACACAATTAGGGTTTCACCCGATATTACTTCCACTAAGGTCTTGATTTATCTCTATATCGCTATATAATGTTATTAAATGTAGTTTTGTGAAAACCTACTGAGTTAACTGTTGGCAATGTTATTATAGCCCAGGCCATCTTTATGTAGAGCAACAATGTTTTATTTTCACATTCTCAGTGAGTTCTTTGCCATTAGGTGCCATGTTGAACTTCTACTGACCAGTATGAAAGAATGTGAGAGTCATAACAACAAATTTAACACTACTCGCTTCCCATTAACACTTAAGATCACTAGTTAGTCATATTACAACGGGGAAAAATAGTTAACTAATAGGGCCCAATTTTGGCATTTTCACTGAGGGGTGCACATTAATAAAGGTGTGTTGTCTTATTTTGAGGGGACAGTACATTTACACTGTTGTACAAGCTGTACTACAAACTGACTACTTTACTTTGGTTCAAAGTGTATTTTGTTCAGTGTTGATCCATGAAAATAAATAAAAAAATAAGAGCAGTTTATCTGCTCACAGATAAACTGTGAGCAGTATACTGGTAACTATAAGGAACTGCATATATTTTTTAAATAGTTTTTGAAATGCCACCAATGGGTGGATTACCTTTTATTTGGGGGGTTGAGAGGCACTGCAGAACTGCTAACATGTATGAATTTATTGTACTCAACATGTACAAGGGGCTGCACGGTGGCTGAGTGGTTAGCACATTGGCCACACAGTCAGGAGATCTGGAAGACCTGGGTTCAAATCTCCGTTGGGCATCTCTGTGTGGAGTTTGCATGTTCTCCCCGTGCGTGTGTGGGTTTTCTTCGGGTACTCCGGTTTCCTCCCACATTCCAAAAACATGCATGTTAGGTTAATTGGCGTCTCTAAATTGGCCATCGGTATGAATGTGAGTGTGAATGTTTGTTTGTCTATATGTGCCCTGCGATTGACTGGCGACCAGTCCAGGGTGTACCCCGCCTCTCGCCCAAAGCCAGCTGGGATAGGCTCCAGCATCCCCGTGACCCTAATGAGGATAAGCGGTACAGAAAATGAATGAATGAATGAATGAGTTTTGTGTTCATTCTGTAGAGTGGAGATAACTAAATTGTCAGTTTCTCAATAGTATTTAAAACCGGGAGGCGTGAAAATATTTATGTCCCCCACTGGGGGCATGGCAGAAAATAATTGAGAACCACAGCATTAGGGCAGGATGTGTCCAAGCCCAGCCAGCATTGGATACATTGCTATTGTATTGTGAGGTGCGTCACCATGGCAATGATGACAGATACTGTTACAGTGTAAACATATTTTGGTTATTACTGATTGTGCACGGGGGATTATGACAAATGTTGGTACAATTAATACTTCTGGCGGTTTCAACAAAATTAGATTACTGTGTATTATCGACATTAATTTTAGTCTTGGCTCAAACTATAATAATTGCCAAACTTGCAGTATGTTGCAAAACCTTAGCATCAAGTTCCGTTATCTTCCCTTCCAGCACCGCATGGTCTATTTAATAGATGGAGTCTCTGAGTCAGAGTCTTTGTTCACACAGCTGCTATCTGTTTGCTTGATCGAGACATTGTTGCCCTGAGCTGTTTACACAGATTCTGAAAAGACCACTGCCAAAGCTCCAAGGTTTTGGTTGCATTGACGTTAGAGTCACCCTGGCTTAACAAGGGCCTTGACCAGATACAACACTGACACACAAGACCACACGTTGCACACAGAAGCAGAACAGAACAATATACAGTTGTTTTTGTGATAATACATAAATTAATTAATAACAAATGAAATTGAACTGGATAATTTTTCAGTAATAATTCCATTTATTTATATGTGCATGTGCTTTTGTTTGACAATTATCAACAATTTTTGTTGATAATTGAACCTTACTACCTATTACTACTACTACTTTCTACATACTGTTTTTCCTTTTGGCAATGTAATTACATTTTTTGTCAGTAGGGCGTGTCATCGTGCTGAGTGATTTACTGGAGCGACTGCAGTGGTTAGCATTAGCCATGCACTGCTGCTTAATAAACAAGCTCAGTCATGAGAAGATGCTTACTTTGGATCTCTCTCTATTGTTTCACAGTCATTTATATTGGCTAGAATAGCCTCATTAAACCTTTGCTACTGATCCAGATTCCCCGAGGTTTGGCGCCGCCTGGAACAAATGCGTGTTTTTTTTCCTTATTTCTTGCCTCTAAACAGGCAGGAAGAGAGTTCAACCTGTGCATTGGTTTCAGCACTTAGATGAAAATGGTGTGCATTCACAGAGCGTTTCAAGAAGTACTCGAAAGGTTTTATAGACAGTACAAACTACCTGTGAGAAAATACATGTCACAACTTTACAGACTGAAATTTGACATAGAGCATAAGTATTATTATATATTATCATAATATTGGTGATTTATTTGCTTTTAAGAATGCTGACAATAATATTATTTAACATTATTTGGTGGGACTATACAGTAAATGTTTCAAAACATTCTTGTTCTTTTTAAAAAATAATTAATTTATTATTATTATTTTTTGTGTAATGTTAAAGTCTTATTTTGTCTCATTGTCGTAGACCCAATCTCATTCACCGTCTGTTGTCATGAGTTGGCCGATGGCCCAATACTCGTCAAAAATTCAAAGATCTACTTAATGTTATGCATTTTCCTAAATGAAGCATTTTCAAGCATACAACTGCTTAATGCACAAAAATACAAATGTACTGCATTGAAACACATAATGTACTCACGCATCCACAAACAAAGGCCTGGGTACGCATATCTAACACAACATCCTCATCACTGACCTGTGTGTGTGTGTTGTTTATGTCTTATTTTTCCGTTTAAGCCCAAGAGGACGAGACTTCACCAGATTGTTACCTACCTTTAAGTGGTAACAGTCAATGTTCAAGTTAGATATGTTCTCCTGTTTTTGACCACCTGTTTTTGTGCACATCCACAGTGGGATTTATCTTCTTCCCCTGCCTGGCTGTACTGCCGTCTTTGGCCAGCACTCCAAGGACTCCTCTTCCTCTAACCATGAATTCCGAGCATCAATAATCAATCTTATATCACACTAAGGTGTATGCATTTTGGAGTTGAGCCCATGACCCCAAACTGATTTCCTGACACTTTATTGGGTAATATGTGTGTAGTGGTGTTATTTCTTTATTTATGTCTAGCTGGCTGTAATAACTAACCTCATTTAAAATGTTGTAAATACTGTATGTTTTTGATTCTGTAACTATAGAAATATTTGATTTGTAAATAAGGAATCCCTTTTTTTTCTCCTTTGTTGACTGGAGAGGATGTAAAAGGCAAGAGCTTTGCTGAGGATACTATAAACTACAACAATTTTGGTGATTTTCTGAATACATTTCATGAAAACAACACCGCAACTGGTTGCTGATTCCCTCAACCTTAACTTGGATTGACGTGAGGTACAGATTCCTTGAAATAAACGAGTTACATGTGCTGAAAACGGCTACGAAGCCAAGCTAACCGGCTAGTTACGGACGTTTAAAGCAGTAGCCTAGTATCAATGCCAAACAAAAGAAAAAATCAAAGAAAGCGAGCCTCTGTTACAATTGTAAAGGTTACTGGTCCTGGATACATGGACTCAAAATCACAAGCGCCAGTCTTGTTGCCAAATGTGGAGGGGGAGGACGACTACAGCCATGAGTTGAGTACATCAGGAAAACAAGAAGAAGAGCAAAATGTGGTGGAGAAAAATTTCTGGGAGATCTGGATGCAAGACTTTTAGAAGTTAGAACAAATGAAGATGGAGTTGCAGGAGATACGGGGGTGCGTTGACCTTAAGAATTTGCAGTCACAGATTCAACATGTACAATCGCAGAATGACAGTATCATCAAAAAGATCCTAGGGGTCCATGGTGATGTCGTAAACCTTATGGAGGAAAATAGAGCACTGAGCAAAGAAACTAAAGCTCTAAGAGAAGAAATCGAGAAGTTGCAAGACAAAAATGTTGCGTTGTGTGCTGCTCTTAAAAAGGTTAAAAACCCTATGGCAGATAATAAAGCACTACGCACTGATATCAAGGCCTTGCAGGATAACCTAAAGCCACTATTGGAAGAAAATGCTGTCTTGCACGCTGCCCTCAAGGAAGCTAAAAACCATATGGAAGAAAATAGAGTTCTGCCGAATGATATCTAGACATTATTGGAAGACAATGCTGCCTTGCATGCTGCCCTCAAGGAGGGTAAAACCCCCAAGGAAGTAAACAGCGCATTTTGCAACCACATCAGAACTTGACACAAACGTCTACTTAAATGAGCATCTGACAAAACGCAACGCTGACATCGCCAAGAAAGCTCGAGACTTGAGGAAGCAGGAAAAGATACAAAGTACTTGGAGCACCAAAGGGAAAATATACATCAAGCTACATGGAGGTCCAGGAGAGGCAGGATTGCTGGTTGTCAAAGATATCAACGATGTGGATACATACCAAACATCATACTGTATATTAATGACAACAAGGATAAAAAAGGATAAAACGCACAAAAACAGCAAGATTACATTCAATAATACGAACATTGGTATCAACATTGAAAGAGCACGCTCAACAAAGTATTAAAATCAGGAACTCATGCACTTTCATTTAATTACACTCACAGTACAACACCAAGACAGCAAGATGATGATCCGGAAATCAACAGGGGAAGAGGGAATGAAAAAAGGAAGAAAGAAAAGGGGGGGGAAAAAAACTATATATTTTTAAAAGAAAAATATGATATATGCATGTATGTAACGGGGCACAAGCCAGTGTCTTATTGTGCCGGTCCCAAGCCCGGATAAATACAGAGGGTTGTGTCAGGAAGGGCATCCGACGTAAAACTTTGCCAAACCAGAACATGCGAATCAGACAAATGACTTCCATACCGGATCGGACGTGGCCCGGGTTAACAACGCCCGCCACCGGTGCTGTTCACCGACAGGGTGCCGGTGGAAACTGGATTACTGTTGGCCGAAGAAGGAGAGGAGGAAGGTGTGTCCGTAGGAGGAGAGAGAAGAGGAATGCTAAGAGTCTAGAACTAAGAGTTGGGACTTTGAATTTTGGAACTATGACAGGAAAAGGTAGAGAATTAGTTGACATGATGCAGAGAAGGAAGGTAGACATATTGTGTGTCCAGGAGACCAGGTGGAACGGTAGCAAGGCTAGAAGCTTAGGAGCAGGGTTCAAGCTGTTCTATCATGGTGTAGATAGGAAGAGAAATGGAGTAGGGGTGATTTTGAAGGAGGAGTTTGCTAGCAACGTCCTGGAGGTGAAAAGAGTGTCAGATAGAGTGATGAGCCTGAAGCTAGAAATCGAAGGTGTGATGTTCAATGTGGTTAGTGGGTATGCTCCACAGGTAGGATGTAAGATGGAGGAGAAAGAGAAATTCTGGTCAGACCTGGATGAAGTGATGCAGAACATCCCCAGAAGTGAGAGAGTTGTCATTGGTGCGGACTTCAATGGGCATGTTGGTGCAGGAAACAGAGATGATGAGGAGGTGATGGGCAAGTTTGGTATCCAGGAGAGGAACGCTGAAGGACAGATGGTGGTCGACTTTGCAAAAAGGATGGAAATGGCTGTAGTGAATACTTTCTTCCAGAAGAGACAGGAACATAGGGTGACCTACAAGAGTGGAGGTAGGAGCACACAGGTAGACTACATCTTGTGTAGAAGGTGTAACCTGAAGGAGGTCAGTGACTGCAAAGCAGTGGTAGGTGAGAGTGTAGCCAGACAGCATAGGATGGTGGTGTGTAGGTTGACTCTAGTGGTGAGAAGGATGAAGAGGGTAAAGGCAGAGCAGAGGACAAAATGGTGGAAGCTGAAAAAGGAGGAGTGTTGCGTGACATTTAGGAAGGAGTTGAAAAAGGCTATGGGTGGCCAGGAAGTCCTTCCAGATGACTGGACAACTACAGCTACTGTGATCAGGGAGACAGGTAGGAGAGTACTTGGTGTGTCATCTGGAAGGAAAGTAGATAAGGAGACTTGGTGGTGGAATGAGGAGGTGCAGGAGTGTATACAGAGTAAGAGGTTAGCTAAGAAGAAGTGGGACACTGAGAGGACTGAAGAGAGTAGACAGGAGTACAGAGAGATGCAGCGTAAGGTGAAAGTAAAGGTGGCAAAGGCCAAACAAGGGGCTTATGATGACTTGTATGCTAGGTTGGACAGCAAGGAGGGAGAGAAAGATCTATACAGGTTGGCAAGGCAGAGGGACAGAGATGGGAAGGACGTGCAGCAGGTTAGGGTGATGAAGGATAAGGATGGAAGGGTATTGACAGGTGCCAGTAGTGTCATGGGAAGATGGAAAGAGTACTTTGAAGAGTTGATGAATGAGGAAAATGAAAGAGAACAAAGAGTAGAAGAGGTGACTGTTGTGGACCAGGAAGTAGCAAAGATTAGTAAGGAAGAAGTGAGGAGGGCATTGAAGAGGATGAAGAATGGAAAGGCACTCGGTCCTGATGATATACCTGTGGAGGTATGGAAGTGTCTAGGAGAGGTGGCAATAGAGTTCCTGACCGGGTTGTTTAACAAGATCTTAGATAATGAGAAGATGCCTAAGGAATGGAGGAGAAGTGTGCTGGTGCCCATTTTTAAGAACAAGGGAGATGTGCAGAGTTGTGGCAACTACAGAGGAATAAAGCTGATGAGCCATACAATGAAGTTATGGGAAAGAGTAGTTGAAGCTAGACTAAGGGCAAACGTGAGCATTTGTGAGCAGCAGTACGGTTTTATGCCAAAAAAGAGTACAACAGATGCAGTATTTGCTTTGAGGATGTTGATTGAGAAGTACAGGGAAGGTCAGAGGGAGCTGCATTGTGTTTTTGTAGATCTGGAGAAAGCTTATGACAGGGTGCCCAGAGAGGAACTGTGGTATTGTATGAGGAAGTCTGGAGTGGCAGAGAAGTATGTTAGAGCGGTGCAGGACATGTACGAGGACTGTAAGACAGTAGTGAGGTGTGCTGCAGGTGTGACAGAGGAGTTCCGAGTGAAGGTGGGACTCCATCAGGGATCAGCTCTGAGCCCCTTCTTGTTTGCTATGGTGATGGACAGGCTGACGGACGAGGTTAGACAGGAATCTCCATGGACTATGATGTTTGCAGATGACATTGTGATATGTAGTGAGAGCAGGGAACAGGTGGAGGAGAAGCTTGAGGGGTGGAGGTTTGCCCTGGAAAGGAGAGGAATGAAGGTCAGCCGCAGCAAGACGGAGTACATGTGTGTAAATGAGAGGGACCCAAGTGGAAGAGTGAGGTTACAGGGAGAAGAGATAAAGAAAGTGGAGGATTTTAAGTACTTAGGGTCAACAGTCCAGAGCAATGGAGAGTGTGGAAAAGAGGTGAAGAAGCGTGTGCAGGCAGGCTGGAATGGGTGGAGAAAAGTGTCGGGTGTGATGTGTGATAGAAGAGTTTCAGCTAAAATGAAAGGAAAGGTGTACAAAACTGTGGTGAGACCAGCGATGTTGTTTGGTTTAGAGACAGTGCCGCTGAGGAAAAGACAGGAGGCAGAGCTGGAGGTAGCAGAGATGAAGATGCTGAGGTTCTCTTTGGGTGTGACCAGGATGGACAGGATCAGGAATGAGCACATCAGAGGGACAGCACATGTTAGAGGTTTTGGAGATAAAGTCAGAGAGGCCAGACTGAGATGGTTCGGACATGTCCAGAGGAGAGATAGTGAATATATTGGTAGAAGGATGCTGAGTTTTGAATTGCCAGGCAGGAGGCCTAGAGGAAGACCAAAGAGGAGGTTTATGGATGTTTTAAAAGAGGACATGAAGATAGTTGGCGCAAGAGAAGAGGATACAGAAGACAGAGTTAGATGGAGGCAATTGATTCGCTGTAGCGACCCCTAACGGGATAAACTGAAAGGAAAAGAAGAAGTGTATGTAAATAATATACGATATGTGTATGTATGTATGTATGTATGTATGTATACATATGAATGTATGTGTGTATGCATGTATATATGCAGTATATATGAGTATGTATTAGTAAATCATGTGAGAAGGGGGCAGGATGAAATAAGCTCTGCTTCTACTCCTTTTCAGACATGTAGAACTGAGGAATGTATCATGACTAATTCTTTGTACAATGTATGCATGTTCGAAACAAATTAAACCAAACTACGTAGCAGAAATTTACTTATCGCGATCATGTCTGGAAGCAATTAACCGAGACAAATGAGGGACGTCTGTTTCAAATTTGCATACCTTTGTACACATCATGAGCTGAAAGGTTTTTCTTAATTTTCAGCCCTTAATAATTTATCAGGGTGGGTTGATAATGCAATCTACATCGACAAGGATTTTTTAAAACAAGTATTGTTGCATACACTTAATATTAACAATTATACATGTGTTGGGAATGGAATATTTTCAATTTCCTTCTGCATCGATACTGCAACATTAATGTGCTTATCTACAGCTGAAAGATAACACATTCACAAGACTTTTCACTTGGAACAAAGGCACATTGCTATTTTTTTATTCATCTTACACACACACTGTTTCATTTTGAGTCACCCCGACTGTTCATGGCTGAAATGCCCAGCCAGTATAGCCAAGAGTGGTTGAAACCAGATCACACCAATACACCAACACACAGGAAGTTTCCTGCACACATTCACCTAAATCTTTCAGTTAGGGGTGTAACAATTCATCCCCTACATCATTGTACTGACATTGTATATTCCTATCATCTAATTACATTGATTTGTGTTCGTTAACGTTAAAGCAATGGCAAACAAAAGCGCTATGAACTACTTCAATACTTGGGGTAGAGAAATGAATGAGGTATCAAGTTAACGTTTGTCATGTTTTATCAGATGAATTAATTGAATTAATCACAGACTTCATTTAATTCAACCTGTTAATTCATTCATTGTTAATAGAACCGGAAGTGTTGGTTGCATGCCTTGTACCAGCGAGACGCTGCAAGACACAGGAAAACATAGTTTTCTGGCGTCAGCCTGACTTGATGTGACTTGATGAGTATGCTAAATATTGGCAATGCGTGGCCCACCCCATCCCCCTTCTCTCAAGCCCAAGGTGTGAATTGTTTTGGTTTAGAGGATGCCCCATAACAGCCAGGATATGCTTGCAGACCCGGCTTATGCCCGGATATCCGAGAAGTATGTGTCGTTTGATGCAGTGAATGTGAACAGATTTTCCATCAATTCTTTGAATTGTTTGCTTCCATCCATATTTAATGTATACCTGGTTCCCTTAAAAAAAAAACAATAGGAATCTAGGAAACCTCACCTGCACTGTCCAGTATCCAGGTACTTATTTCAATCAGACTGCTTGAATTTTTGGCTAAAAAGTTAAGATAGATTTAAAGTTACTGAATCGTTTCGAATCGTTCTAAATGAACCAATATCGTCCTTGAATCTGCAAACACAAATTCTGATACAAATCAAATCACTATTAAAATCGTTACACCCCCACTTATAATAACTGGTAACCTGAAGGTTCCAGAATGTCTTAACTTGACAAGTCGAGACCTATTAACTTGTCATCAGTGATCATGATTGACAGCAGCTGTCTTTTTGGCAGAATAAAAGGATTAGTTTAGCATCACTCACTGGATCAGCCAATACTCCCAACAATTGGGACGAAGGAGATCTACACGTTTTTTTAGAACGTTTTTTGGAACCAATGCTAAACAACTGCAGATTCAACCATCATCACTCTCCAACAATTGTACCTAAGGACTGGTTCTTTAGATTAGCAGTCCCCACCCACCATCGGGAAACTTTCAGGCGCGATGCTTAAAAATAAACATATTAAAAAATGACTAACATCACATTTGATGTAAATGCATACATCATTTTATGTAAATCATCCACATTTTAGCCATTATTTTATTAAAAACATAAATATACATATACAAATTTCAAAGTTTTTACAAGTTTTTGTTGCTTGTTGTGAGCGGAGACTCCCACTTTGTTTGTCAGTCCTTGAACGCATCATTGTGTGTGTGCCAACTTTCTCCCACGCTGCACAGATAGACTAATATACTGTATTGCCATTGTGCCCATTGTTTATGGGTGAACTCTGTTCATAATCATCCACTGAGAGACCCAGACATAAACGAAGCAGGGCTCCATAACAGTGTCAGCATGCATCGCTGGACTTGCTTAACAGGACTCGTTAGCGCAGTGGTTCATTTGGCACGGTGCTCCAGCAACTCCTCCATTGGTTTGTCCATCTTTCTCCTTGTCTGTGTGTCAGTGCTGTGATGCATCAGCCAAAAGCTGCATCTAATAGTATTCATGTGCTTTAAAAAAAAATTTTTTAATAATTTTTTTTTTTTTTTGCTTTTTTTATATTTCTTCTTTTTTTATTTTTTTTTTTAGCCTCTTTTGTAATTTCCATTTTTGTACTTCATTATTTGTAAAGACACAGTACATACATATCTGTTTATTTTACTTCAGAGCTGAATGCAGTTTTAATCCCACGGGTTACTGCATACTTGCGGTGTCGTATCTTTAAAACTTCCTAATCCAATGTAGGCCGCACGGTGGCTAAGTGGTTGGCACATTGGCCACTCAGTCAGGAGATCTGGAAGACCTGGGTTCAAATCTCCGTTGGGCATCTCTGTGTGGAGTTTGCATGTTCTCCCCGTGCGTGTGTGGGTTTTCTCTGGGTACTCCGGTTTCCTCCCACATTCCAAAAACATGCATGTTAGGTTAATTGGCGACTCTGAATTGTCCATAGGTATGAATGTGAGTGTGAATGTTTGTTTGTCTATATGTTCCCTGCGATTGACTGGTGACCAGTCCAGGGTGTACCCCGCCTCTCGCCCAAAGCCAGCTGGGATAGGCTCCAGCATCCCCGTGACCCTAATGAGGATAAGCGGTACAGAAAATGAATGAATGAATAATCCAATGTGAATATAATGATGCTGTTACCCTCCCCGGCCAGATGGTGGTGGAAGAACACTACGTGTCATTGATTTTCCTCTTGCCTGTCAGAGTGGTGCAGCATCCTTACAAGGTTGTCCTACAAGTGAACCTTGGTGTTTGATTGACACCAGCAGCCTGCCCTTCTGGTTGGGATACCAGACGGCTGCTCAATCAACTTCAAATTGCTGCCTTTCTCATCACCGCAGCAAACAGATGACTATTTGTTAACGAACCCTCATGTTGTAATATTAGCATCATCTGAGCTGGGAGAGCACCCACTTTTCTTCTCAACTGGGTGACTGGTGAAGTGGAGGGTCCGGGGCAAAGGTCAAGGGTGGGGTCGCATGGTTTTAAGCCGCTAAGGTCCACCAGGCAGAGGTTATCTGAACCTAATGGACTGGTAAAAGCAAATACATGCAACAAAGCTGGATGTCAGCGTCGCTTTCAGACATACTTATTTAGCTGGTAGAGAGCAGAAACACCAATCTAGACAAAAAAATATTCTGAAATCTCTAAATAGAATTTCATTTGATTATTTTTATTTGGATGTTTAGAGTTTTCTAGTTGAGCAGATAACTCTATGCATCGGATGGATTACTGCAATACGACTGTAATACAACTATAATGACTTTTTAAATGTTTGTACTTGCAGTGTGTTTAGCATTGCACCATTGGAGGAGGAAAAAGGAAAGTGCTGATAGATCATGGAGTATGCAATAAGACAACCCATCACAAACAAACTGCACCATGTAAGGTGATCCTCCAAAACAAGTGCCGTGAATTCCTACATTTGAACTCAGACAAGAATGTTGTCCGATAATAGGACATGATGTGCCTACAAGCTTTTTACACAGCACAAATACCAGGCGACTGTTGGTGGAGGTTGACAATAATGCACCACACAATTGGGTATAAAGGTAATTGCAATAGCTTGTTTCCACAGAAGACATATTTTAAGGAAGGTTATCCAGCTGCACTGTCAAGAGAATAACATTTTCAGAATTTAAGACTTTGCAGCGAGGTTTACATTCTGGAAGATGTGGGTTTGCATATACATTATGAACATACACTGGGAGAATTTAAAGAAATGCTATTTTCACAATTAATTAGTTCAAAATATTGGGCTGTAATTTTGTAGACCAGGCACAAGCGAAGCACATTTTGCAATTTTGTGCCACGCCAGCCTGGCGTAAGTACACCTCCGTCCCTCCTACCGGTGCAAGGGGCAAAGAGGGAGGGTGAGAAGGCGTGATTGGGTTTAACACAGCCGGGTCAAATCTTCAAGTTTCGTTGAATATGGATGAAGACAACAAAAGACTGCCAAACCTCTCCCAGACGGAAAGTGATGTTTTGGTCCGAGTGGTCCAAGCAGACCTCCACGGGCTGATGATGCAAAAGTGGCCCAGGAGCAGAGTACAAGTATCGTAAAGCCGGTTTGCCCTGACGTACTGAGAAACCTTGCCCAGTGAAAAAAACAACAAACAAACAAAAACTATAGAGTACCCGAGGCACACGGTGGCCACCGGTAAGGTAAACATTTTTCCCCACTAATCAAGACACTCGTATTTAGTAACCTATATTTGTAATATGAAAATGTAATATGTATATGTAATATGAATAAACAAAAACTATGAATAATGGGAATAAAATCCGTAGCAACTGAACGTAAAAGAGGCATTGCCAAGCTTGTGGTTTGGCCCTTGTCACTTGTGTTTGCATGTGAGATGAACTTCTATTACCCAATTCATTATCATCATTTTTGCAATTCTCAGTTACCTCCGGTAACCTCCAGCGAAGCCTTTTGGCACGAAATTGTCACTACGCCAGGTTGAATCAGTTGGCACCTCCCCCTGCTGTGCCGCCACACCCATAGCGGCGAGCCTCGGTCTACCAAATTACCAAAATGGCTCTGCACGATGTTACGCCGGACAAAATTACATGTGCCAAGATACACAACCCACGGAATTAGAGCCCTTTATATGCATTTTGGGATTAATCAGAAATAATTCAATTGAAATACACACACTAGAATGGACCTGGCATATTCAAAATTCATAATTCACAGCGTAGAAATTTTGCAGATTTTAGATCCAAAAAAACTATATAATTTTATAGATTTATATATATTTCTATATCGTTATATACTATATATATATTTGATTACATATATATTATATATACAACACTGAAGAAATGACACTTTATATATTATTTTTTTTGCTGAAAAGATTTCACACTTTGTCGTGACATGTACATTTATTTAAAAATCCTTTTTATCTTGCGTCGTTAGGGAACAATTGTGATTGAAGAGACAGGATTATGGAGCTGAATCTATTTTTAAAATTTCATTCAAAGTCACTTTAATTGCATATTCTGTCTAGGTCAAGCTAGCAGAAAGGTTTAGAGGTGTAGGAGTGAGCTGCGTGTTTAAAATACATTTTTATTGGTGTATCGATTACTTGCCGATTTTCTCCATTTGGTGGTAGGCATGGAACATAACTCCCGTAAAAATTGGATCTACTGTGCTTAAAATCACACAAGCAGTTCAGAGCCCGTCCACAGGTAGAATGTCAATGTTTTTTTTATATATGTACCCTGTCCCGCCTCTCACCTCACTTGTATATTTGTTAGAGGTTGACATCAGACTGACACCGCATGTCCGAAGACAGTTACTTAGCAATGGGGTTTCTCCAGGAAGCTCCTGTGATAGAAATTGCCAGTTGGCTTTAGTGCTGAGGGAAGGTGAGCAACCGCTTCTCTCTGGAGAGTGCAGATCATCCATCCAGGTGGCTGCTGACAGGCCCAGATAAGTATCTCACCCTGGGCAAAAATAACACTGTCCCATTGAGACCCAATAATTACATGGGCCCACTGCCACACTGGCCCTGATGTATGGCCCCAGATAGCCATCTCACACCCACAATGCTGGTGCACACACACACACATACACGCACACACCAACACACACACTTGTACTTAACACATGCCTAGAATATACACGCACATAAAAAGTAGAGAGATGGCATATGACTTCTATTATAGATGTGGAAAAAGCATGTATGGTTATCTTATGTGCTACATAATAGCAGTAGATATTTTGTTTTATTTGGAGCATCCTATCCATTTTCTATACTGTTGGTCCACATTAGGGTCATGGCTGTGCTGGAGCCTATCCCAGCTGATTTTGGACAAGAAGCAGGTTACAACCTGGACTGGTCAATCGTTCACTCACACTTATGGGCAAATATATTGTCTCCAATAACATGCATGTTTTCAGGATGCTGGTGGAACCCAGAATACAGCAGGGGACAGCGCTCTAGCAACATTAACACTCCTGGCCAAGTGTCCTATGCTGTGCATTAAAAAGACAAGATTTTGGAGGTCAGTTGCTAGGAGAAGGATGATCTCCTGCAACCGAGTCTCCACTTGTCTGCCCTAATCTAGGGATGTCATTGCATTTGTCCTATACTGTGCATTAAAAGAGACAAGATTTTGGAGGTCTACTGCGAGAAGGTGGATGATCTCCTGCAGCCAAGCCTCCATTTGTCTGCCCTGCTGTGATGAATTAGTTATGTGAGTGTCCTATGCTGTGCATTAAAAGAGACAAGATTTTGGAGGTCTACTGCGAGAAGGTGGATGATCTCCTGCAGCCGAGCATCCAGTTGTCAGCCCTACTCTGATGAATTTTGTTCAGTGAGTGTCCTAAGTTCTGCATTTAAAGATATTAGATTTTGGAGGTCTGCTGCGAGAAGGTTGATAATCACCTGCAAAAGAACCTCCACTTGTCTGCCCTGATCTGCTGATTTTATTGTATGAGAAAAAAATCCAGAAAAGACATTGTAATGACATTATGTATATCTTTCATGTGACAAATTATTACCATCATCACCTTTACCCTGTTTAAGATTATTTTAGTCTACAAACCTGAAACCAGAATTTATGTTGTTCTGTATGAATATAATAGTGATGATAATGATAATGGTAATGGCCACAATCAAGCAAGTAAATGATGCTTCTAGTATGACATCATATATAAGCAATATATGTACTATACATGTGTGATTTGAAGTATGATAATCCTATTCTATTGTTAATATAATGCACTGTGATGCAATGACCATATTACATAACGTGGCATTCAGTTAAGTCTTAAAAATTACGTATTATGCTGAAAAGATTCTTTAATGTGGGTTTTCCCAGACAAATATCTTGGACACTTCTCACCTGCCAGCTTCACCTGGGTCTCCGTTCCGGTCGACCCCCGGAAGGGTCGCGCCGGCGACCCACCACCTGTCCTCCCACCACCCATCTCTCTTTTGACTCAGGACTTAGGACGTCTGGGATCCGTCCATGAGAGGGGGGTACTGTCACGATCTGTGTTGTTAATTTGCGTGACAGTTTTGAGTATGCCTTAGTTCCAGTTTTGTGCTCCTATTTTAGTAGCATTTCGGTGTTGTCTGGTTCCCTGCTTGTTTTACTTTCCAACTCCTACACACCAGCACCTCATTTTATGTCTCATTATTTAGTTTAGGGTGTGGCCTTGGTTTGGTTTTTGGATCATTTATGTTTCTTGGTTTTGTTTTGTCCTGCCACTGCATTGCAGCAAAAAGTAATAAAAATAAACTTTTCTCTGACCTGCCACAGCGTCCCGCTCTCCGCATCCGCTGGGTCATCACCACCATGCCAAGGCGAAGTTGTGACAGAATGATTCCACCATATGAATACGACTTCGCGGAGAGCAACTTCTGGACGCTGCAGATTTTAAGGCGATGGAAGTGGAGTGCGCCAAGTTCACTCCAACAGAGCTTGTCCCAATGGTGTGAGAGTGGCTAGGACCCGCCGAGCACACACCGGCTCGTCCGCGATGGAGGTACCCAGCAGTTCCGGCCAGGGGACATCGACAGGGTGAGCTCGGTACCCTCCTCCAAGCTTCCCTCCACCCTCCCCTGATTCTTGCGTGGGTGGTGGATGGCAACTGGAATCCGCCTTCGGAAGGGGGAGATCCTGCTGGGCATCGGAGGATGCACGGCCTCTGCTGGCTGCAGAGCCACGCATGTTTCCGCTGGCTGTAGCTTCACGCATGATTCCGCCGGCTGCAGCTCCTTGCACGGTTCCGCCGGGTGCAGCTCCACGCCTGGTTTCATTGGCTGCAGCTCCTCGCACGGTTCCGCCGGTTGCAGCTCCACACAATGTTCTGGCGGCTGTAGCTCCCCGCCAGTTTCTGCCAGCTGCAACTCCTTGCAAGGTTCCGCCCACTGCAGCTCCTCGCCAGGTTCCGGCCGCTGCAGCCGCTCCGTTCACTGCAGCCGCTTCAGTTTTGCCTCCCAAGGGTCAGTTTGCTGCTGCGGTTATGCCCGCTGCAGTCTCTTCAGTTATGCCTCCCAAGGCTGAGTCTGCTGCTGCGGTTCCACCCATTCCATTTGCTCCAGTTCTGCCTCCCAGGGCGCCATCCGCTGCAGCCACTCTACATGTTGCAGTCGCTTCTTCCAAGGCTCCACTCGCTGCAGCTGCACCCATGTCTCCAGCCCTGCCCAGGCTCTGTTCAGGCCCAAATTGGTCTCGCCGGCGTTGCCAGACTCACTGTCTCGGCCAACCACCAGTGTTTTTATTACACAAAATGTGACCTGACAACTCGAAGGAAGAGGTGTTGCCTACATCGTTATCTGTCGATATCGGTATCAATGATGAAGAGCTGGACAATATTGTTTTATTGAATATTGGTAAGAAATCCAAAACAGAGAATCTTTAGTTACAATAAAGCAACGTCCAGAGCTTGGCTGGGAAGAGTAAGCAATTGCAGGCATGTGTATTTCTTTTTGACATTTCTTGCCATGTGTCCACCTACAGAATCTTAATGCTATACCTGGGAATACTTGATGAGGCAATGTTTTGTGCATAATCTGTAAATCCACAACTAGGTTAAACTGATGTGCGAGAGCACACACATTTTCACAGTCCAGCTATGCAGGAAGAACAACATTAGCTTCGGTTGGTGACCCCATTGAGGAAGGTGATTGGTGGCCTTTGCGGAATTAAATTAACTGCAGTATGAATCTATGAAGAGTTTCCTTCTCCTGCAGCCCTTTACATAATCCCCAGAGTGAGTACACGGCCAGGCTGCTGTGTGAACTTGCAGATGATGTGTTCTTTCTTTAGTCCCCAACCTTCATCTGAGGAGTTGATATGCTGACAGTCGCACATGGGGTGAACTACATCTGATCTGGCCGCCTGAGGAAAAGGTCACCATGGGCTGGAGAGTTCACAGCATTGTACAATTGTCCCTCGCATACAACACCTATGACTAATGTTGAGATGCAACAACCAATCATGTAGCACGTCAATTCCACATGTTGACTACAGTTAGACTCAAAGAATGCTGTGACCATCTGATTATTTGCTACTTGTTATGATGGTTTTTTGATGCAACCAGCCTAACGCTGTTATGTGGTAACAATCAGTGAGCAAATATAGTAAGATCAAACTAAACATAATCCTCCACAGTGTCAGGTGAGCGATCATTTTGCATTGTGTCAACCAGCCTTGTGCCTTGCTGAGGTTAACAGCTTAGGCTTCAAGAACATGTGCAGCAGGAAAGCAGAATCCCCAAAGCCCCCAAGCCACATAAACAGTCTTCATTAATCTCAACCACCATGACAGGGCCATTGTAACCTTATAAATAGCCTGGGACCATATCTGATTCTCTGCAGTAAAGGGTGAAGAGATGGAACAGAAATGTTCAACACGAAGTTGTACACTGATGATATTTATCTCTTTAACCATATAAGTGCACAAACAGGTAATATCCCCCCAGCTCTCTTACGCAACAAATCCCTTGCCGCTTTCCACTGAGTGCAGATTACAGCACTGAAAAGGAGGAGAGATTTATTTGGTTGAACCTAAGCCTGGAGGTTTGGTTTCTAAGCAAATGTATAACACTCAAGTAGATGGGGAAAAGAACAAACGTAGCTGTAGACCAAATGCTAATCTGCAAACACAGTTGTATTTGGGAGTAAATCTAAGTATTTAGCCTCATATCTTATCCTTCAAATTCATTTTGACCAGATTTTGTTTGGTATGAGCTATGTGTGGAATAGCAGGAAGGGAGGGACATTAGGTAGCTATTCAGTTTAGGTACGCAATGTATGAGTAGTGTAGTTTTTGTGAATCCTACTTTCCTATGTCCTTCTGGTCCTTCACCATTAAAACAGACACAGTCTACAGATGCACACAGGATAGGGACTGAACGTTGAATGAATGAAACTGCAGTTGTTTATTAGCCTTTTAATGATTGCATTTAAACATGTCAGCATGAATTCCTGCTACAATTATAAACATATTATTTTCTCTTTAGGAGAGCAACCCCTGCTGCTACAGTTGTGTTACTTCCCACTATTATTATCCTGCAATTTAATGGACTGAAACAACCCATTCCTCTGCTGAAAGTCCCCCTCCTGCTGCTTCATCTCCCTTTGCTCAGCATCCCGTTCCTGGCTGATACACTTCAGTACATAGCAGCCAGCAGGGATGTACACCCATGCCATTGACCCATGAACCTGTCATATGGACATCATTCTCCCGTTAGTCCCACAATGGCAACTCAAAGCAAGATGCAGATTACATGTATCTACCACTGCTGTAAAAAACAAAAGGGATACCTAAATCACACATCCCAGGTCTTGCTGAATAAACTAAACAACAATTTTAATGGTGGGGGTTTATTTTGGACATGCGTAACATGTTACATAAAGAAACATCACATGTTTATACCAGCAGTATTCAACATGTCCAAAAAGAGTAGAAAGAAGCAGAGCTTATTTCAATCCATCCCTTCGATTCTATCAATGGAAACCCACTGAGGACTCACTGATACATAATCATATTCCAAATCAAAGGGGAACAATTAGATCATCGGATGATTTGGCTTTTGTGAAGACAACTCATACTAATGTGTCTGTGTCTATATAGGGGATTCACCTGAAACAGGAACCAAGGAGGCTGCTGTCACTTCAATCGGCATGACTAGGGGGCTGCAACCGACGGCTCTGGAGCTACATGCGGCTCTTCAGCCTCATTGTTGCAGCTCCCTTCACGAAAAGCGGTGATTTTTGTGATTTGAACACCGAAGTAGGGGAAATGTGTGTTTTTGAAAAGAATATGAAATATCTGACTCGCCACAAAGTTTTCTGACTGCTGATTGGATGAGCAAGGGAGGCGAAGGTAGGCTAGTGTAGCGGTGAGTCTCATTGCATTGGAGAAAAAAAAAGGGTCAAGGAGGTCTGAGTTGAGTCTGAAACAAGTTACTGTAAAATAAAAAAATTTAATTAACGGGAGCATAGCAATATCTTTTAAACTGAGAAGTTCGCTGTAGCCATGTGCTCACAGCCTGTGACAGGCTAATAGCCGAGATGGTGACAGTTGACTGACTGTGTACTCGCAGCTCGAAACAGTATGTGCTTTCACTATTTTGTCTGCAAATACACCGTGGTAAGTTTTGATCTTCAATATTCGGCTCCATAGCTACAGCGGGTAGTCCTCCCTCACTGTGCCCGGACTGCTCTCTCGTGGTGCTGCGAGCTCGCATGGGAAGTGCCGCTTTAACCGCTGGCTGTTTTTCCAGGGACCGTCAATGAATTGCTATTTTGGTGAAGAAAAATGCAAATACCAGAAAAACCTCCCGTTCCCAACAACGTCAGGAAAAGTCTTTTGAGAAAATAAGGTTTAGAAAATTCTCCAGATTTAGCAAGAAAATCGCCAAATTGGCAACACCGGTCTGTACATGAGATGGAAAGCCGCTCACAGTTAGAGAATACATGAAATAATTGTTCATAAACATATCAGAGCATATATTTTCCTAGATTAAAAAATGATCAGAAATGGTTATTGATGACAATTCAGTGCAGAAATAACATAAATGGATGCGCCGTTTTGGAAGAGCTGCACTACTTCTGGGAATTCCTGACAATTCTACCACCAGAATCAAGGAAACTAGCCACATAAAACTCGTCAGGAATTAGGCTGAAGAAATGAGAGGAGGCAAATGGTATGCGGCCACCACCTCCTGCTTGCACATTTATATTCTTCAAATATATACAGACTCAAAGTCATTTTTTAACAAATATGTTTAACTTAACGTTTACCAAAAATGTACATTGCGCTCATAGCTCAAAAGCATATGGATGATTGCAATACCAATACATTTTATATTATTCTAGAAAAACAGCGAGTATATCACTTAATTTCTTTGGCTTTGTTTTTACGTGTCGATGACTTTCCTGAAGCAATGTCACATTTATCGGGGCTGGCATTGAACTGGTCCAGTTGCTGTTGTGGTCTTGGCGGGGAATCTAACCAGCAAAGTGTTCACAAAGTTCATGTGATAGAGCCAGAGCAGCGTGCAAAGATGCATCATCAGTCAAGGAGAGCTGGGATCTGGACTCCTAACACATTGCTCACACCACCCGGACCTGTGACCCATCTCGGGAGCAGTGTGTCACAAGCTGTTGATGAACTTGTTTCCAGACAGCCGTGCTACCTTGGCCTGTGGTTTAGAATGAAAGAATGCACCCAGTGGGACCGAAAATGAAACACCTGCTGCTCTCGAACACTCTACTCCCTGAGTCCCAGCCTTCTCCGTTTACCAAACACCAGTTTCTAAGAACTTTTTACCACCACCATTTGCCATGCTATGTGTGTGTATCACAGGAGTGGCAGTGGTGGCTGTGTTTGTGTTTATGTATTGTGTGTTTGTGTGAGGAATGTGTGGCTGTCCATCTGTCCAGGTTTTGTGTGTATAATTTTTTATGTGAGAGTGTACGGAGGGAAACAAGACAAGCAGCTGACGCCTAATGAACTTTAATGAGGTCTAATAGTGGAAAAGCCATCTAGAAGCCACGACCTTGGCATTATGACTGATGCCAGTGGATATAACAGATCTAAAAGCAGCCTGGGAAACAAGCTGAAACATACTACATAGCCGCACTTTGTGGTAAGCGATTGTTCATATTTCATGGGAGGCATTGAATTACGTCTGTTCGTGGGGACTACAGATGTTGCAGTAAATCTACAAATTGGACATTATGAGAATGACAAAGACATTTCATCAAGTTAATCATGCTAAAGCAAATGCGGCTCCTTAGACTGCAGCAGCTCTTTCATATACACAGTAGTGCATTCATTGTGGGTGATCACGGGCAGCAGTGAGCCCTCAGTAAAGCTGCCGCAGAGATCTTTGTATGCAGAACACTGGTGACATTTTTCTTTTCAAAATGTACACATGTTGTGTGTGTAAGGGATGCCAGCTGGTGCAGCTGTGCAAAAGTGCCTTGGTAAACCTCCTGGATGCCTTAAGAGTCAGGTTGGCTATTGAGTTGAATGCTAGCTCCATGGCTGGTGCTCTCCTTATCTCCTTATCTACCGTAGTTTGGGCCCTGGGCCTGTGCAGCGGCAGACCAGATGGGGTACATGCGCACTTGAGATGTCAAAATGAGCCAGAAATACCGTTTTCTTCTCTGGGATTAATGTAAAAAAATTGATTATGTTGTTATTTTCCTACTTTCTCACCAGGTAGATGAAGCCTACACTGAAAATGTCATTTTCATCCACTGTCCCATTTTTATGCGTGTCCCACACAGTGGCCGTTTGTTTACAATGATGCATTTGTTTTTATAGGTTCATCTTACATTTGGTAGGTTTTTGTGGTATTCATTTTCACTCTCTATACTTTAAGTCATTTGCTGTACACGATACTATTTCTCCCTTACCCACACAAGCACTATTTTTTTTCTTCCAAACTCACACACTGCTGAAGCTGACAGGGTGATCCCTTTAACGGGGCAGCTAATACAAACAGTTCATAGGCCATAAGTCCTCGTTTCAATTTTTTTTGTTTAAACATAAATTACATACTAGAGACCCCGAGGGACTTTTATTCATTTTGCCTGCGAGCCAACCACAGTGCTGTTTGTCTGAAACAGTGAAACGTGCATGTGGAAAGGTCATATTGCCGGAATACCAGTTGTTTTCATATGCTTTTGTGTGAAAGTAATACTTTTCAAACTGCATATTTGGCTCTTCCTATTGTAAACGTGCACGAGGTTGCTACCAGAAAGCTCAGAGATCATATGACATTGCGAAACTTCAAATAAAGTACATATACTGTAGAATGGCAAAATTCCACGAGTAATTGAAAGCACTTATAAAAAATGTATGTTTTTAACACAAAGCTCACTCCTACCCCTCCAAACCCTCCTACATTTTTTTGACATTTGCAATAAATGTGACTGTTGGAATTACAAGTGCACATTACGCATATCTTGTAATCCAACCTACCAAGATGTTCTGCACCCCTAATCACCGAGCAGTTTTATTGACATTTATTGCATTTGGCTCAGCCCAACTTTCAAGCACCGGCGATCATCTGCTTCATAACGCACATCATACATAGAAGAGATTTGTGCTGACAATTTAGCGACATGTTTGCTATATTTTGACCATATTAGACCATCGGTGCCAAGATGGCAGAGGTTGGACACATGATTGCCAAGCTTGGTGCAGGAGCCCTCTGAGGAACTATGACTCAATTTGGAAATAAAGTAAACAAAAACAGCAAATGTAGAAAAATGGAGTAAAAATGCATATTAGAATTATAAAAATCTGAAATGCTGGTACTTATTACTAGGAATGAGCCGGATAATGCATTTTTGAGCATGAAACAAGTACAACTCGTCATTATCTGTAATCGTGATGAAGGAAAATCCGAGTAACTACTATTCACTCTTCACTCCTCTGTGATTGGCCAGTCACACACCGCCTCTCCCTAGACAGACGCTACAGCCGGGTAGAGAAGAGCCATGCTTCTCCCTCTTTCACACACAGACACAATACAGACAGTGACTCTTTGCTTGCTTGGCTTGACTCCAGCTAATGTTGTCTATTTTGCTGTATTTTGGTTTGTGTGGTTTTAAAGTTAGTTGGTAAATTTGTTTGTTTTGTAACGGTGTGCGGTGCATTTGAACACGGCTCGTGTCGCGTTGGTCACTGCACACGGATTTTCCTCAGCTCAGCTCATATCTAAAGTTAAAGTTGTTTCATAATGTGCGCGGCGCATTTAACAAGACAGAGCTGTAAACGTCTTGTGTTGTGTCGGTCAATGACGGTGTTTTGGTTTTTCACCCGTCTGCTTGCACACATATTTATAAATTATTACCAACTTAGCGAGAATGAGATGTGTTTTCTGCAGAAAAAACAGTTTGTTTCTAAGATTTTTTTTTTTAACCAAAAATACAAAATTTGAAAAGAATGTGAATTGCAAATGTGCGGGGATCCACTGTATATGGTATACTACAGGTTTTTTTAACAGACCTAAACGAACACGTCAAAACTGCCATTCCCTCATATGGGAATCTGTTTAACAGATAATGTCTACCTATTCAATTTTAGCAGTTTGTGCCTTTATGATTAAGTATCATACAGTGTGTGTTGCAATAAACTTGGCAGTGCGCAGTGTGGCCGGCCAGCTAGTTAACAGAGGTCCTGTCCTTGTGAAGTGAACGTTGCTGAAGGAATAACACAAGTGTTGCTGCTTCAGAGGCATGCTGGGATGTACTAAATGGGAAAGGTGTCTATTTCATTGTGGCAGACGCTCAGAAGCTCATATCAAACTCCCTCACACGCGCACACTCACATTTACACAAACATGTAAGTGTGTATGCGGAATGTTATGGAATCACAGGAGTGCCAAACTGAAAAGGAAATCTATGTGGAAATATAAAGACAATGAATAATACAAAAATATACCATTGTAGTAATATTGTATTTCCATTTAGTCTTTGCCTTTTCCATTTTGTATTTGCTTTTTGTGTATTGTCTTTGTTTTTTCCATTTTATCAATGATTTTCCTTATCGGTCTTTGTCTTTTCCATTTGCTTTTCCTTTTGCCTGATGAAAAATGGAAAAAGCAAAGTCTAATCACGGGCCCTGCCATAGCCTTTGTTGTGGGCGGGTCCTTCTGCCAGGGTGACTAGTCAATACCTGATCAGCCGATTCCTGCTTGCAGTAACTATGTAGTAGCAATGTTTAAATGAAGTTCTAAGTAACGTGTGACCGGCAGTGGTTGAGGGACAGGAAGTAACATCACTACCAGGCCACCATGCACATACTTTGTGTGAACGTCTTACACGATGGATTCCATATCGAAGCTGCTAAGAGAAGCGGCTAATAGGCTGGATGGGACCAGTCACCCTGGCAGAAGCACCCGCCCACAGCCAAGGCTGAATAGTCTTTGCTTTTTCCAATTAGCAGGCATCTGGTAAATGCAAAGAAAAATGGAAAAGGCAAAGACAAATTGAAATTATGACTACATTTATATATTTTTGTATTATTGATTCTCTTTATATTTCCACATTTATTTCCTTTTCATTTTGGCACTCCTATGATGCCATAGAATTTGGCTGTACCTCTGTGCTGTTTCAGAGCTCTGTCAGAAGGTCTCAACCTTCAGATGTTCACTTTCTTGCCATCACTGCTGGACATATGCTGAGTTTGACATTCCCCTAAATTATCTTTGACTGGCAGGTGGTTCAGTCAAATGCAGATTCAACTGAATGTTCAACTGCAGAGGTGTATGGCTTTATGAAAATAATTAATTGACAACAAAAGAATATGCAGTATGTAACAGTCCCTTATTTATTATACACTATATAAATATGGCACAAACTGGCAGAGCAGGCATTTTGTGCGTTTCAAACAAAACCCAAATATAATGCAACAGCTGCATTAAAATGACACATAAACTGTTAAAACAGCCTAAGTACAATACATGCACGCATTTGCCTTCCACAGAAAAACACAAATCAATTCTAAATGATAGAAGCAGTACAAATACCTCAATACAGAATGGAAGATATGTCTATATCATCGACCATATACAGTAAAAAGCTATTATACTTACCAGTATTGAACTGCTTAATCAGACAAAACGGACTGTTTGTATCCGAAGAACTTGCATACTTTTTTGAATTTCTTACAGCGAGTGAATAGTAGGCTTTCGGGTTCTGTGTGAGACAAAAGTTCGATACGGTCATCCTCGCCACGTTGCAGTTTGAATTTCACGGCATCATTTCATCATCGTCATTAAAAAAATCAATGAATTAATAACTAATGCTGTTTAGTCAAAACATATATGTATATTTCCCCCAAAAATTACAAATGTTTTGCTTAATTAAGCATTTCAAGCATACAAATTACAACATTAGCTAAAAGACAAATATATGTAATTGAGGAGAAGCATTCAGACACCAAGAATAATAGTTAGTATTTTATACTAGGTGTCAGTGATGTTACTATAATTTTCGGTGAAAGACTTGATCAATGGAAAAACAGGGTTTTATTGCATGTTTGAATGATCTCACAGCAGGCATGGTAAACCCTAGTAAAAACCCTAATAATAACATGGGTTACTGTCTCAGCCGTAACCCACGGTAATATGAAACTCACACTAAAACCATTCGACTTCGTTTTCCCTCGCACGGATGCGGGTCACTGGGGTCCCCCTCTGGAGCCAGGCCTGGAGGTGGGGCACGATGGTGAACGTCTGGTAATCGGGCCTGCGCCCATGGGGCCCGATCGGGCACAGCCCGAAAAGGTAACGTGGGTCCCCTCTCCCATGAGCTCACCACTCGTAGAAGGGGCCAAAGGGGTCGGGTGCTAAGTGAGCTGGGTGGAGGCCGGAAGCAGAGGCCTTGGCGGGCCAATCCTCAGCTAAAGAAGCTATTTGTTGATACGTGGAATGTCACCTGTCTGGCGGGGAAATGCCTGAGCTGGTGCGTGAGGTGGAAAAATTCCGGCTAGATATAGTCGGACTCACCTCAATGCACAGCAAGGGCTCTGGAACCAGTCCTCTCGAAAGGGGCTGGACTTTATTCCACTCTGGTGTTGCCGGCAATGAGAGGCGACGGGCAGGGGTGGCAATTCTTGTTGCCACCCGGCTCTAAGCCTGCACGTTGGAGTTTAACCCGGTAAAAGACAGGGTAGTTTCCCTACGCCTTCGGGTGGGGGGACGTGTCCTGACTGTTGTTTGTGCTTATGCACCAAACAGCAGTTCAGAATACCCACCCTTTTTGGAGTCCTTAGACGAAGTACTAGAGAGTACTCCCTCGGGGGATTCCCTTGTTCTACAGGGTGACTTCAACGCTCATGTTGGCTGCGACAGTGAGACCTGAAGAGGTGTGATTGGGAGGAACGGCCCCCCTGATCTAAACCCGAGCGGTGATTTGTTATTGGACTTCTATCCTCGTCACCGATTGTCTATAACAAACACCCTGTTCAAGCATAAGGGCGTCCACATGTGCACTTGGCACCAGGACACCCTGGGCCGCAGTTCGATGATTGACTTTGTGGTTGTGTCGTTGGACTAGCGGCCGCATGTTTTGGACACTCGGGTAAAGAGAGGGGCAGAGCTGTCAACCGATCACCACCTAGTGGTGAGTTGGTCCAAAATGGTGGGTGAGTTTGCTGGTCAAACCTGGCAGACCCAAACGCATTGTGAGTGTAAGGTGGTCGGTGCCTGTCTTTGCAGTAATCCCAGAGCCCGTTGGTGGATGCCGTCAAGCTGAAGAGAGAGTCCTATCAGGCCGTTTTGGCCCTTGGGACTCCGGAGGGAGCTGACAGGTACCAGGAGGCCAACCGGTCTGCGGCTCTGGCAGTCACTGAGGAAAAAACTCGGACATGGGAGGAGTTCGGAGAGGCCATGGGAAACGACTTCCGGATGGCTTCAAGGAGATTCTGGTCCACCATTCGCCGTCTCAGGAGGGGGAAGCAGTGCACAGTCAACACCATGTATGGTGGGGACGGTGTGCTGCTGACCTCAACTCAAGATGTTGTGGACCGGTGGAGGGAATACTTTGAAGACCTCCTCAATCCCACCGACATGTCTTCCAACATGGAAGCAGTGCCCGGGGACTCTGAGGCGGGTTCTCCTGTCTCTGGGGCTGAGGTTACCAAGGTGGTCAAAAAGCTCCTTGGTGGCAAGGCCCCCGGGGTGCATGAGATCTGCCCGGAGTTCCTCTAGGCCCTGGATGCTGTGGGAGTGTCTTGGTTGACACAACTCTGCAGCATCGCGGGACAACGGGGTCGGTGCCCCGGGACTGGCAGACCGGGGTTGTGGTCCCGCTTTTCAAGAAGGGGGACCGGAGGGTGTGATCTAACTATCGTGGGATCACACTCCTTAGCCTTTCTGGCAAAGTCTATTTAGGGGTTCTGGAGAGGAGGATCCACCAGATAGTCGAATCTCGGATTTAGGAGGAGCAGTGTGGTTTTCGTCCTGGTCGTGGAACTGTGGTCCTTGAGGGTGAATGGGAGTTTGCCCAAACAGTCTACATGTGTTTTGTGGGCTTGGAGAAGTCATTTGACCATGTTCCTCGGGGAATACTGTGGGGAGTGCTCCAGTTCGCTCTGCCGGCAATAAGTCGGACCCGTTTCCAGTGAGAGTTTGACTCCGCCAGGACTGCCCTTTGGCACCGATTCTGTTCACTACTTTCATGGACAGAATTTCAAGCCGCAGCCAGGGCGTTGAGGGGTTTCAGTTTGGTGGCCACAGGATTTGGTCTCTGCTTTTTGCAAATGACGTGGTCCTGCTGGCTTCATCGAGCCATGACCGTCAATTCTCACTGGATCGGTTCGCAGCTGGTTGTGAAGCGGCTGGGATGAGAATCAGCACCTCCAAATCTGAGTCCATGGTTCTCGCCTGGAAAAGGGTGGAGTGCCATCTCCGGGTCGGGGATGAGGTCCTGCCTCAAGTGGAGGAGTTTAAATACCTCGCGGTCTTGCTTACGAGTGAGGGAAGGATGGAACGTGAGATGGACAGGCGGATTGGTGCGGTGTCTGCAGTGATGCAGACTCTGCACCGGTCTGTCGTGACGAAGAGAGAGTTGAGCAGAAAGGCAAAGCTCTCAATTTACCGGTCGATCTACGTTCCTACCCTCACCTATAGACATGAGCTTTGGGTAGTGACCGAAAGGACAAGATCGCGGGTACAAGCGGCCGAAATTAGTTTTCTCCGCAGGGGGGTTGGGCTCTCCCTTAGAGATAGGGTGAGAAGCACTGTCATCCGGGAGAGACTCGGAGTAGAACCGCTGCTCCTCTGCATTGAGAGGAGCCAAATGGCTCAGGCATCTGGTTAGGATGCCTCCCGGACGCCTCCCTGGGAGGTGTTCAGGGCACGTCCAACCGGTATGAGACCTCGAGGAAGAGCCAGGACACGCTGGAGAGACTATGTCTTTCAGCTGGCCTGGGAACGCCTCGGCATCCGCCGGGAAGAGCTGGACAAAGTGGCCGAGGAGAGGGGCGTCTCGGCTTCCCTGCTTAGGATGCTGCCCCCGCGACCCGACCTCGGATAAGCAGAAGAAAATGGATGGATGAAATTATGGATTCTGCTGAATGTCCGGCCATCTATTTGTGACCTCAAGCTGGTTTCTGCAGCAGGACGATGATCCAAAACCCACAAGCACCTCTAAATCTGTTGTGCTCTCATTGACTAATATTTACATCTGTTTGATGATCTCAAACATTTACTGTAAGTGTAACAAACATCAAAATCCTAAGAAAAGGGCAAACACTTTTCCACACCACTGTACAGTATGTGATACATTTACAGTATATAACCCCCAGACTCCTGCTTTAACGTGAGTGTTCACAGACAGTACAGTCCTTTTTTTTGTTTTGTTTTTTGCTGTAAACCTGGTCACAAGACAAGTGATAGGAGATCCATGTGACTTTGCCCCAGAATGCAACATGTATGATTTCCACGCTTTGAACTCAAAGAGATTCCTTATTGTTGGCCTTCAGACCAAAATAAAAACAGAAACCCTTAGACAAGACTATTAACCCCAAGCACCGGGTATCCCCTTACATTCTGTGACTGGCACAGCATAACAATGTTTACTGTTTCCTTTAGACTATAACCCATTGCCTTTCTGCATTCTGCAAACCTGATGTATGCGCATTCACAACTGAATGTGTTGCATGTGCTTTATCTAAACTGATCTGAGACAAAGGGTGTTTCAGAGGTTTGCATGATAATAATGCTCAGTTTTAATGAAATCTTAGTTTGTTATGTGGTTGTTATGTGGTTGTATTTTGCAGTTACCACTATGAAACAGTCAGTATAAACAGAATTGTTTGTCAATTGGAAAATCAACAAACAACTGTATCCATCCATTCATTTACAGTAAACCGCTTATCTGGTTAGGCTCACTGCGAACTGCAGCCTAACCCAGCTAATCAGACAAAAGGCAGACTACAACCCGGACCAATCAGAGATCATTATGATAGCGGAGAAACTGAAAATATAGCACATAACACAAACTTGATGTGAGGTTTTTAATTCTATTTACTAAATGAAATATGGTGGCTGAGTCTGGAAGGGTTTCAAAAAGAAATGCCAACTTGTTGGGGAGATGCGAGGCACAAACCTTTGGATACAATCATCTAAAAATAACAATTAAACAATGTAACATTAGGCTTTACTCTTCAGTCTCCTGGGTTTGAGTCCTGCACTTATCACTCATCTACTACTACCAACAACTCCCTGAGTAGAAATGCACTATTTATACTATATCACCTGACTTCCTGGATCTCAGACTCTGATTTCCAAAAGCCTTTCCAGGGGATAGAATTCATGGCAGCCTTCAGGGAAAACTTCCCCAAAGCAAACAGTGCCACAGTATGTGACACTGCACAAAAATACCTCAGATGGTTCTTCAATCAGGCTACAGAGCATGTGTATCCATGTACTTGCTGCTTACAACATGCACAATTAAGATTCTTTTAAACTATTCCGACAATTTCCAAACCCAGATGGCAACAACATACTGTATACAGTCATAATAAGCACAAATGTATTGATGCTTATCTGAACTAAAAAATACAATTAGTTTGAGCTACAGAACCCTCCCCTTTTCTCTTCGATTGCCATTGTTCACTCTCAACAATCCACGATTAAGTCCTAAATATGCCGAGGACAAGGACAGCCAAACAAAGTACAGAATCTCAACAACTGACAAAAATCATCAGACATCAGTGAAGCATAAAAGCAAAACATGTAAAAAAAAAAATAATGATTAAAAAAGGGGGCTTTTTTAACAGTGGTAAATTCTACATATTTATATTTTATTTATTGATTTACACGTATTTAGAAATCATTACTAATTTATGGCAAAGGAAATGTGTTTTCTGCAGAAAAAAATTGCCTACTTTCTCAGAAAACCTAAAAAATATATATTATGTGTGTCATTAAAAAATATGATGACCACTTTTTAAATAAAAATGTTCTGACCAAAATCCTGTGAATTTGCAAGGTCGTCAATGTTGTATCGCAAATTTGCAGGAATTGATATACAGTATCAACACATTGCATGACATCACAAGATGAAAGCACTGTCTTTTGGAAACTCAACTGGCTTTTTAGGAATATTCTGACAAAGAGACATCAAGCATAGAAAATGGGAGGTCCAGAGACAAAGAACATCCCTGCTCCACCTTCCCAATTACCAGTCCATCCTCACCTTTGCCATCGTAATTCTTGCTGATATTCTCAGCATGAATCAGACCTTCAGTTTCTCCCCAGCTATGTGATTTCCTCGGGTCAAGGAGCAATGCCCCGTCACTCACTGAGTCCCGGTTAATGACTTGGGCTGGTCAAGGTCACCCGATAGTTCTTTGCCGGATGTGATAAAAGAGTTCCTGTTTTTGGTCTGATTAGAAAAATGTTTATGATGGTATGTGCATTTATGTGTATATTTAGATGTCACATTTAAATCTTATACCGTTACAAAGGCTATTTTTAGAACTTTTTTTTTTTTTGCATCACTACCTCCAGTTGTTTGTTTCCAGCGGTGCCCTCACTTTAATTTTCTCACATGGCCTTTCATGTGAACTGAAGCCTGCTTAGATCACGGCGGTGTTTGTTCACATTTTGAAAGGCTCTTGATGACACATTTGTGTCAGGAAATAGCGCTGCTCGTTGGCTGCCATTCACAAACACAAAGGCAAAGCAGACGGTCGTATTTACATCAGCAGCAAGATTTACGGCTGAAACAATGTGGCACTCGCTGCAGCGTTTGTCAACAAAGCGATGCTACAACAAGACCGAGTTAATTTGCCCCCATAGAATGCCGTGCAGGAAGAATGAGCTCCCGATTGTGTTTTGTTTTTGCCTCCAGCTTCACAAACAGCGGCGCTAACAAAGTCTCCTTTCTGTGCCGTTTCCTTCCACTCTGATTGGGTTAATTGGGACCTGTTGACAGCGAATCTCATCCGTGAGGCAACAGGCCAATCGTGTCTCGGCATCTGTCATCCCTGGCACACAGGGCTTCCACTCTCCTTATAAAGGCCTTTGTCTCAGTGGCCTGAATGACCTCTGTCTTTTTTAATATGGCAAGTCTGATTATGAATCCCTTGATAGGACATGACACTTTTTACAAAATAATGCAGTGCAGAGGATTTGGGTTGGATTTTGAGAGCTGCAGTACAGTCTGCTGTCCCCATGCACTGCAAAAGAACATTTGATCGTTCCTTATTCTACGTGAGGCATGCTCATATCTTAGTTCAGGAAACTGTGCTCATATCTGAAAACTGCTCGGGACCCACATGCATTCCTGTGGAGTTGCGTCATCATCTCTTTTGACCTCTTGCGCAAAGAAATGTATAAATACGTTTTTGGGGCCACACTGGAATCAGGTCAAAAAAGTATTTTTGACACATGTACTCACCCCTGCCAAAGCCCTCCTGCATGCTTGATGGTATTCAAATCAACATTTGACAACAACGTCAGCTCCAGAACCCTGCCCTTCTCTCTTCAATTGCCATTGTTCTGATGACACAATCTAGGGTTAAGCCCTAAATAGGCCTCATGCATGAATTAAATGCAAGTATTAAACATATAGGTACTGAAATTTAATCCTATCTATTCATACTCACCACTAGTGAATAATAAAGTAAGATGATAAATGAATTATAAATACACTATAAATTTCTCTTCAGCATCTCACAGTCACTATGGTACATCAAAGAACCAGCGCAATGAAGCATAAAATCAAACATGTGTGCTGTACATTTTATCTGTATTACTAACAACCCGGGATGAAGGAAGATGTATTTTCTGCTGAAAAAATTGCCAATTGGCAAAAAAGTATATATTTTTTTAAAACCAAAAATCTGCACATTTGTGGGGTCACAAATGCAAATATCCAGGGACCCATTGTGAACAGCATAGTCTTTTTTTGTTGTTTTGGCTCATCATCTCCATCATAATGGATTGGTATACTGTGGAAAGACTCTGCAAAGTTGTTGTTTTTTAACAAACTAATACAACCTGAAAAATGGCTTCTAGAAAAAAATTATTCATGCTCAAATGTGATCTAGTAAAGAGTGGAGCGGGCAAACTCACATGCCTGAAGTCCCAAGGCTCTCTGAGTCAGGTGAAAGCGTGTGGAGGACTTGTTTTGGAGACCACAGACCTCTCGCTTCAAACTTAGCAAGTCAGGGTGACAGTAATGTGTTAGTTAGCAAACATATAAATGGGGGTGTATACTTCTAACTTACACGGTGGTTGAGAAGGTTAGCACATTGGCCACGCAGTCAGGAGATCTGGAAGACAGGGTTCAAATCGCCGTTGGGCATCTCTGTGTAGAGTTTGCATGTTCTCTCCATGTGTGTGTGGGTTTTCTCCGGGTACTCCGGTTTCCTCCCACATTCCAAAAACATGCATGTTAGGTTAATTGGCGACTCTAAATTTTCCATAGGTATGAATGTGAGTGTGAATGTTTGTTTGTCTATATGTGTCCTGCGATTGACTGGCGACCAGTCCAGGGTGTACCCCGCCTCTCGCCCAAAGTCAGCTGGGATAGGCTCCAGCATACCCGCGACCCTAGTAAGGATAAGCAGCATAGAAAATGAATGAATGAACTTCACTGACTATTCTTCTTATCCTTTTTCTTTTTTTCAGTTTATTTGTCCGTGTTGATCCGCGAGTCATAGTATTAATCACTGGGCATGTTAGGAAAATAGTGTTCCAAAAAAGCAGAGCTGGGCTTTGGAGAATCCATTAACGTAAAGACATACATCCTTTCTGCATGGGTGTTTTATTTCACCGCCTTTGAACGTGTGCAAACTGACAAGGCACAACAGCACCTTTGCTCCAGCAGGTAGGCAGAGGCGAGTGACCATGAGCGTACAAGTGCAGCTAGAGCGCATAAGGAAGCCCGAGAACTCCATCCTGAGACTCTGAGAGCAACCTGTCTGTCAGCACTATTATGAGGCGATATTTCTTGGTCCCCACCTGTTTTTAGTAGTTCAGTGGTGTGCTGAGCCCAGTTTGCGTACGTTAGAGTGGTGGACAGAGTGGTGGACAGACTGACACCCAGAAGAAAGAGCGAGCTGGGATGAGACAGAGCTCAGCGTGTACCTGTGTGCTCCATGCTTGAACTAGCTCCTCACTTGTCTTCTGTGGCCATGTCCACACAATGGAGTCCTAACAGGAGCTGTCAGCAGACCACACTTGTCTGACCACGGTGGGCACCGGGGTTAGCCTGGATCACATTAGGTCTGTGTTTGCATGGAACTGAAAGGCGTCTCGCTACAGTTAAAGCTTGTTTTGTTTTGCCCTTTCTAAAGAAGCCCGGCGCAGCTTTCAGCCTCGTGTTTACCCACAGTACGCTCTAACGGGAAAGAGATTGTCACGTCGTTTGAGCAGAGTTAGGTAAGGTGTTCAGCGGGTGTCTCCGTGTTGCACCTGAGGTTTGATCAATACAGTCACAGTAAGCGATGACATGTCAATTTGCTCTGGCAGAAAAAAGACGGTGAGGTGTGTGAATAGGCACGCTGAAAGATGGCGGCAGGTGAATTGTTGTGATAGCAGATACAGTGTATCAACTGGATGCTTTTAAGTGTGTGATTATTCCCCAGCCGCGTGTTTTCTTACATTTTGGCACAGCATGCGACCGGCGCTTTTGAAACAGATACTCTTTGCCTAACCCATTGTGCTTTTTAGCTTCTCTGATAATGCAATGTTTATGAGTTATTGCAAAGTACACACAGCCCTGCACCAGCTGCAGCCATTATTTGATACCTGCCGTTAAGTCATAAGTAAGGTACTCAAGAGGTTTTGATCTGCAGATACAAAAGAGATGGGGTGACGTGATCAGATGGAGTAGAAACAGCTCGTGATGTTTGTGGTAACTGCCGCTGGGCAGGTGTTTGACCATTAAAGGGATTAAAAAGGGCCACATGACGGAAAATGTACTCCTTTTTTAGTTAGCAGGATTATGCAAAGGCAACATAAGCAACTCTCAACTTTCTGCATGGATGAGGCACAGAGCAAGGAAAGATTCATACAATTTTCAATGTGCAGAGCCCTTTTTTATGTGAATTTTTCCAAACTTAGAAATATTAATAACATAGTAGTAATAACATTATTTGGTGCTGATTTAAACTGCAATAGATTTTTGCTTCATATTTACCAAAAAAATCAAATAAATAAATATACAATTCGTTTTATTACTGTAGAATGAATATAACTTATGACTACAGTATTCCTATTATTTTGCTTAAATTGTAATAATATCTTTTTTATTAGCCGCACGGTGGCTGAGTGGTTAGCACATTGGCCACACAGTCAGGAGATCTGGAAGACCTGGGTTCAAATCTCCGTTGGGCATCTCTGTGTGGAGTTTGCATGTTCTCCCCGTGCGTGGGTTTTCTCCGGGTACTCCGGTTTACCTCCCACATTCCAAAAACATGCATGTTAGGTTGATTGGCGACTCTAAATTGTCCATTAGAGTATGAATGTGAGTGTGAATGTTTGTTTGTCTATATGTGCCCTGCGATTGACTGGCGACCAGTCCAGGGTGTACCCCGCCTCTCGCCCAAAGTCTGCTGGGATAGGCTCCAGCATCCCCGTGACCCTAATGAGGATAAGCGGTATAGAAAATGGATGGATGGATGGATCTTTTTTATTGTTTCTATGTTGAGAAACAATTATTTTCGGCAAAAAAAGTATTTCTTAAAAAGGGTTAACATGCATTTCATTTTTCTTATTATAAAAAAATGTAATATATAAAATAAACAAAATGTAACCCAAACCGCTAAGTCAGAAAGATGTAAGCATCTTGGACAAAACCTTCTGCAAGGGTGAAGAAAGGATGCCTACAATTTTGGTGCAAAGCTGAAGAAACGTGCGGAACCATTTTTTTCCCTCTTTATCATTCCACAATAAAATTTTATGAGCATATTTCTTAATATATAAATACTGTAAGGACATTATTTGCTTGTAAATTGCAACTGCTAGATATCTGTATCTAAAAACAATAATATTAACCAGGCTAAATAAATAAGAACGTGTATTATCATTATTATATAACAGTAATAATAATAATAATAACAATAACCAGGAATAAATAAATACTTGAGAACATGTATTATTATTTATTATTAAGAAAGGTTATCATCATCATCGTCATCATTATTATTATTAGATATACATAATTGTTACAAGATTATTATGCTTAAAATGTATTGTTTTTTCATTGTCCCTATAATGAAACATTATTTTCTAAACAGAAAGTATTTCTTAGGAGTCTGCATGCACTTCATTTTTCTGAACATTATATAAATATGTGAAACAAAAAAAAAAAACAGAGGCAGAAAACAAATCTCATCACATACCGCAGCTGGAGGTAAATTTGACCAGTAGATGGCAATAATACACAATTCAGTTTTTAAACTCAACGTTTGTTTTTGGATTTTGTAATTTGTGCATTGAGTGTTATGCAGTGAGTCGCTACACCTAACAATTATTTTTTGGCACAAAACTTAGGACAAAAACAGTAAGCCAATATGTCATGTGTTACACATCTGAGCAGGCTAATCATTCAGACTTCCTCTCTTGATGTGTAACTCCTGTAAGCAGAAGAAAGAAAAAAAAGGTAACAACTCAGAACATGAAGTCATCAACAAACTGTGACGTTTGGTAGGTCACAGCAATAGTTTTATTATGCTCATTTATTGTGGATAGTTATTGGTCAACGTTCCAAATATTTGCAGCCTCACAGTACGATATATTTTGAAAACAGATTTTAAATCATGTAAAACAAAAAATGACCAAAGCACCATGTATATTATACAAATGAACACTTTCTTACACAGTAAATAATATTTTTCATTAAACACATTTCCTGTGCTTATTCATATAAAGTATGTTTTTGCTAAATTTATCGAGGCTGGGATGTTTTTCTCATCCTCCCTGGTTAGTTTTCTTCTGTCCTTTTTACCAAATTTTCATGGCTTTTGCTTTAAGATGCAAGGAAGGAATACTACAAGAACATCCATCCATCCATTTTCTATGCCGCTTATCCTCTTTAGGGTCGCGGGTATGATGGAGCCTATCCCAGCTGACTTCAGGCCGGAGGCGGGGTACACCGTGGACTGGTCGCCAGTCAATCACAGAGCAGACATACAATCATACAGTTGAACATTATTTTGACTGATTGATCAGACATTGTTTTCAACAAAGTTGCACATGTTATTGATAACATTAAATGTGGAATAATTCATTTTGGTCAAATTCTTTATATCACAAACCCTGGGTGTGTAAAAGTTTTTATATGCACTGTAATTATTCTCCCATTGTAGCTACTTATTTTAATCACCCATCACCAATTAATGCATGTGTGGCTATTTTGATACAGATGAACTTGTCGGTCAAACAGAAAGTCTGCCAGATAGGTATGGGTGATTGGTGATGAGAGGCAGTGATGGACACGTGTCTCGTGTCCAGTCAGCCACATGCTGCAGTCATTCCCTCTCAGCCAGGCAGAAAATCTCCACTCCTGTCTCTGCAGGCTGCAAACTGCCAAACACAGCACACAGCAGTTTTTCCTCCCCATGAGCAGAGCTCTGAACCCAAACCCACTAGCCCAGTGCATGTGAGGTATTAGGGCTTGTGTCAAAACAGATTATAGCCTGAGAGTGTGGTCTAGAAAGGCAGGGGCTGCTCATGGAGTCATTGAAATTGACAAGACCCTCTGCCTCTATGACCTAATGTGTGCTGGAATGAGCAGGTACTTGGATAGCGTTGTGTGGCTCTTTATTACTGTTAGCAGATCAAGTCTTGACAGCAAAGCTGAGTACACGAGCACTGACCATTCAGTACTGATCATTGTGAGGTTGATGCCTCGCTCTTGCTATGCTCCTGAAGGAACTACTGCAGCTTTAGGTGGCTGTCTGCCACTTTTATGTAGGGCTAGGTCTACACTGCAGGGTGTAATGCCCAATTTGGATTTTTTGTTCAAATCCTATCTTTTGTGTGGTCGTTCATATTACCAAAAAAAAGGGACTTATTAATGTTGAACGTGATGCGTCCGGAAAGTCATGCATATACACAAAACTGGACACATAGCAGTGTGTTTACAGGAGTAAACATTGCCCCAGTTTCTCTGTATTTACGTTTTTCACAGCAAAGCACCCTTTTCAATGATGTATAGTTTGCCTTTGAAAATTGGAATTGTATTGTCCACAATGACATTAGCAAATCAGGGCACATATAAGAAAAAAAAATTGAATTGACCTGCTGTGTGAACGTGGCCTTGGTTTCCTGATCAAAGTCTATTTGATTGCCTTTTGTCTGAAGATGAAGAGGGATTCCAGAGTGGACCCCTAGAATCAAACAGTCTGGTGGTAACACATACTGTATAATAAGATGGTCCAAAAGTCAAATAAGAATCAAGCAATTGCTAATGCATTGAGACTATCAAGATCCATACTTTTGGGGATAAAATGCCAAAGGATTTGAATGACAGCTTAGTATCGGATAGATATCAAGATGTGTAGTATCAGACACCTCTACTTAAAGTAATAAAAACCATAACATGGGTATGTTGGATGTGGTGGTTTGACCAAAGGTACATATTATTTATATATTTGATTATATATATTTTTTTATTTAATAATGTTTTTAATATTCAGTTTTGACTGTTCTGAAGTACCTGCCAGAAAGTATGTTGACCCGGATAAGCATAAATAAATGAGTGGATGACATAATCTATTAGTATCAGCATTGGTATCGGCCTGTATTAAAGTATTTAAATATTAAATCTAAACATGCGAATCAAACAGAAGAAAATTGATTCGCTGTGGCGACCCCTAATGGGATAAGCAGGGATGAGCCAAAAGAAAAAGAAGAAGAAGCATTTTCTGCATGATTCCAATATATTTTTTACATTTTCTCAAGTAAAAAATGCTGAATGTGCACAAATATTTTTCAGTTAATTAAAAAAAAAAAATGGGACTAAGAAGTATCGACCAGTCCAGGGTGTATCCCGCCTCACTCCGGAAGTCATCTGGGATAGGCTCCAGCATACCATGAAGAAGAAAAGTGACATAGAAAATGGATGGATGGACTAAGAATTATCTGAAAACAATTTGAAAAAGTTTGTTTTGACCAAAGTGAATTATTCTTTTCTTTTTTTGGTTATCTTCTAAATGGGCAACCCGTAATAGCTTAAAAAAGCCATGAATACGGCCAAGGGCGGACTGGGACAACAATCCGGTCCTGGTCTTTTTAGTTTAGACTGGCTCCATCCCCCATTACAAACCTCTACTTACTTATACACTTATATACTTATACTTTTTTTTTTTTTTAAACATCGCCCAGTTGCACTCTCTGTTGTGTTGTGTTCTCAGTGGCAGGTTAATGGGCAAGCCTGGGAGATTTACTTACCATACTTACCGAGGCAGGTCTCAGCAATGAATAAAGAAATAAATTCACAGCCGTCAAATGGCTCACTATCTATTGGCTCAGCAGCAAAACTCCCGGTACTCCCGATGGCCCCTGGATATGGCACTGCATTTATAAAGTATCAGATCAATACCAAAATATCGCCCAATCCTACAGATAACAACCTTTGCCAAACTGTTTCCACAAAGTTTGGAAACAAAATGGGAAATTGACTAAATTAAATATTCAGGGAAAACTATGGGGTCTATTCTAACATTTGGCTCACTGATTCATTCAACCACACATATTCATTAATGTAGAGTGTATTTGACTGCTTGGGGTTGAACAAAGCATCTTCTTCTCTTTCAACTGTACATGTCTGTTGACGGAATTAAACCAGGCACAAAAGCACCTGACAAGTACGTTTTTACTGCTATTTGCAGCAAATGGATTCCAGTATCTCTGTCTGCTGAGTGAAAGATATATTATCTTGGCAAGGTGCTAAACAAACTGAAGATGACAAAGTCGCCCTCACTGAGGAAATCAAGATTTCTGACAGCTAGTCTTTTAAGATGAATTACTAGGAAGAACCTGAGAATGGAACTGAAATGTAACACTTCTGTCAAGCAGATGAGAACAAATGGTCAGGCTGAGGGTGTTGTTTCACGTCTCCAATGAATTCACCAATACTTCCAAAAGCAAGGAAATCATGTGGGCTCATGCCTTGCCCTGTCACCGAATTTAGCACAATACTGTTGCTGAGATGTCATCATTCATGCAAGACTTCTGACATTCAGTAGGAAAAAAAGTTTGCATGGCTTATAAGTTGGACTGTGTGTCTCAGGTTTTCTTATCCGATGACTGCTGAGCTTTATTTACTGTACTGTATGATGCTACCATCATCCAGACACGCACATGCTCACAAACGGTAAGACCAATGGGTCTTGGTTTGGAGCTCCATCCTGATCAAGATCATCTTTAGTAGTTTTAAAACACCTATTGTATCTTTTTGTATGTGTGGTCTTTGTAAAGTTTATGGTGGACATATTTGGTGTCTACATAATTGAGAAAGAGTACTTTCTATTAAAAGCGTTTGGAACATGGCAGCGGAGATCATCCTTGAGAACTGTACAGACATGCATACTCTTCAGGTGTTAAAAAGGAGGAGTTTGCTAGCAACATCCTGGAGGTAAAAAGAGTGTCAGATAGAGTGATAAGCCTGAAGCTAGAAATCAAAGGTGTGATGTTCAATGTTGTTAGTGGGTATGCTCCACAGGTAGGATGTGAGATGGAGGAAAAAGAGAAATGCTGGTCAGACCTGGATGAAGTGATGCAGAACATCCCCAGAAGTGAGAGAGTTGTCATTGGTGCGGACTTCAATGGACATGTTGGTGCAGGAAACAGAGATGATGAGGAGGTGATGGGCAAGTTTGGTATCCAGGAGAAGAACGCAGAAGGACAGATGGCGGTCGACTTTGCAAAAAGGATGGAAATGGCTGTAGTGAATACTTTCTTCCAGAAGAGACAGGAACATAGGGTGACCTATAAGAGTGGAGGTAGGAGGAAGGAGGTCAGTGACTGCAAAGCAGTGGTAGATGAGAGTGTAGCCAGACAGCATAGGGTGGTGGTGTGTAGGATGACTCTAGTGGCGTGTGATGTGTTATAGAAGAGTTTCAGCTAAAATGAAAGGAAAGGTCTACAAAACTGTGGTGAAACCAGCCATGTTGTTTGGTTTAGAGACAGTGCCGCTGAGGAAAAGACGATGCAGAGATAAAGATGCTGAGGTTCTTTTTGGGTGTGACCAGGATGGACAGGATGAGGAATGAGCACATCAGAGGGACAGCACATGTTAGAGGTTTTGGAGATAAAGTCAGAGAGGCCAGACTGAGATGGTTGGGACATGTCCAGAGGAGAGATAGTGAATATGTTGGTAGAAGGATGCTGAGTTTTGAATTGCCAGGCAGGAGGCCTAGAGGAAGAGCAAAGAGGA
>QODF01000064.1:1235415-1464945 GCA_024372805.1 Oostethus manadensis | reverse complement strand
ATATATATATGTGTGTGTGTGTATATGTGTGTATGTATGATAATATATATATGTGTGTGTGTGTGTGTGTATGTACATAAATGTGTATATATATACTGTATATTTATATGTATATACTGTAGATTTTTTTTTCTCTTTTTTCCTGTCTTTTTTGCTCAGTTTGCTCTCTCACTGTTCTGGTTGTTGTTGATATTGTGGTTATCATGGTTGCTATTGTTTATAATATTGTGGAAATGGGTTTGAATTCAGAAAATGTGTTTAACAGAGAAGCAACAACATATAACTTTCCCCTGGGTCCCAAGACCTATCTGTCTGCATATTTGAACTGGGAAGCAGATCATTTCAATCCTTTTTTAAACTTGTATATGGTACTATAACGTTGCTCTAGTATAGAGGAATTAATGTATATATCACACTATATCTATTCATCACTGTATTCATCACTGACTGTATCCATCTATCCATTTTCTATGCTGCTTGTCCTCACTAGGGTACTGGGTATGCTGGAGCCTCTGCCAGCTGACTTTGGGAGAGTGGTGGAGTACACCCTGTACTGATCCGGCAATGGTTGTATGCAAGAAAAAAAGCTTTTGTTGGAGGGGAAGAACTGTCAAAATCAACAATTACCTTCTCCTTGTAGTGCGTTGCCTGCTCATCTGCCACCAACTCAATGGCTTTGACAAATTGGCTGGAATCAGCTGACTGACAGATTTTGCTCTTTGGGTCATTTGAGCACACATGTGCAGACACACACATAGGAATGCGGTCTCTCACACATGCATGCACCAAACCTTTTTTTCACTCTGCAGAGCAGACATGTTGTAGCAATAAAGTATAAAAAGCTCATCTTTACAGTACATGCTGTGAAAATTACTAGGACAGACCACAAAAGTATCAAGAGACCACTAAACCTTTGCCAAGACTGAGGGCCCCCCCTGATATGCCAGTATTGGGGCCCCATGAGGCCTACAGTCTGTTGCAGCCAGTGTCATTGTTCAATGGCCCTGACAAATCAGGACAGGTGGAGACCGTCTTTGCCCCCCACCCTTAGCCCAAACACCAGATCTGGGAAGTAAAGTAATGCCCCCCCATTCCTCATAACTCAGTACTGGCATTGCTTGAAGCCTGCTGCTTGGCAACCAAATATTTTCCCCTGTATTATTATTTTTGCTTTTTTTCTACCTGCTGCTTCTGCCTCTGCATGCACAAGTATCCCACAACATGCATCACTGAAATGTATCTCTAAATCATTAAACCCACATTTTGTACTTTATATTTTTGGATTTTGCTTCTGTCCATCTGGAATGGCCATTAACACAATGGACATTTTCAATATGGTCTTGGTCAAAGTAAACCTCATTAATCCGTAGAGTGTTAAACGAGATGATTGTTGGGGAAGGTTGGCAGTAGAAAGAAGAATGGTTGTAACCATGCTTGTTTAAGAAGACATAAAAATAACAGAAGATCCATCCATCCATGTTCTAAACATCTTGTCCTCACTACGGTCACGGATGAGCTGGAGCCTATCCCAGTTGATTTTGGGCAAGAAGCAGCGTACACCCTGCACTGGTCGCCAGCCAATCAAAACAGAAATCTCTCGCTATATCGCGTTTTTTCATAAAATAATTAATGCTTGCTATTCTATGGTAGACTGTAGTCTATTATTAATCAAAACACATTGAAATACAAGTGATACGTAGTATTCTCTTCACTAGGCGGCAGTAATGACACAAAACGTTGAGATGTTACCTTACATTGCTTGCATTTGCTTGAAACTGAAGGAAATGAGCCATGGCATGTTCGACATGATAAAGTGAAAAAAGATCTCCCTCCTATCCTGTGTGGAAGCGGTAAGTTTTTGGCTTTGTAATTTTAGAAGAAATACATTTGAGTTTTACTCATAGCTCTCTAGGAAATGCTTGTTAGCAAGTTAGCTTGCTACCTAGTGGCAGTCTTGAGTATTAGGAGAGTAAAGGTGACTATTGGATGTTATTTCAAGCCAACAGGGTTCTAACAATCTTAAACTGTATTTAGGAAGTCATAAACAGGTTTTCCGTGTTCTAACTACCAAAGTATAAAACGTATTAACACTGAATTTTATATAAAAAAAATTCATATAACACAGTCAGCTACAAACAAGATACAACTGCAGACAACCATTCACACTAACATTCACTCCTACGAAGATCATCAGAAATTAGTCTAACATGCATGTTTTTTGATCATAGGGGAAGCCAGAAAAAACCCCACCCCCACAAATCCATGACCCATAATGTTCAGTCGGCCAATAATGGCATGACAATAAGAAATGGGTTAATATTGATATCAGCATGTAAGTGACATACTCCAGTAGGTTCTTAGTGTGGAAGTATTTCCAAGTTTAACCTTAGGATTATAAGTATGAAATTTACAATGAAAGATCTGATTATGCAAAGGAGAGCAAGGCATCTTCATTTAATACTTCTAATCTAATATGTTTCCTTCATGCTGCATTCATGTGTGACATGCTGAGTATAATTTCTATGATTGTAATAGTCCAGATTTTCATACTTTTGTTCTTCTACAAAAGTTTGTGCCACATAGAAATGTGCAACTTACCAAATTGCATAATTACCAACCACCCAACACTAGTGTGTGGGTGGCGTTATTTAATGGAATTTTTATTTGTGAAATTAATATGACAGAACTATCATAATATCAGTTTGAAAAACTGTTATTTGATTTGATTATTGGTGATGATCTTTTAATGAATAGTTTGTCGAGACACAGTGTTTAAAATAAATACAGCACGTGTTCTAAAATTGTATGTTGCAGTATTTGTCTTATTTTGCACCAACGGTGATTTATTTGTGAAATACATCCAGTAAAAGAAGAAGAATGTTTTTATACATTACACAAGATTTAACTTGACAGTTTGGAAAGAGCAGCTGCCTGTATTGATATCAGTTGATATCAGTATGGCAAATTAAGTGCTGGACAAAATTGATATATTGGATGTAAGAAAGCCAATATGGCGCATTTCTAATATTGATAATATTTGGCAACACTGCACTCTCCTAAATGAATTTGAATTGAGGTCTCCTGTTTTTGTGGTCCAAGCCTTTTTTTTAATTTATTATTTTTTCCCTAAAAGTGGCGAATCTCTCCTCAATAAGGATTCCTTAGGAGAGTTGATGGCGCACCTTCCCCAGTAAAATCAAAAAAGCAAGAACCTGTAATTCAATTCCAAAGAGCAAACGGCAAGCTGTCTTCAGCTTGTGGCAACAGCTCCTGTTTACTCAGCGGCAGACACAGGTGGGAAGATCTGAAGAGCCTCTGTTTTCTGCTCCTCCTTTTAAATACCTCAAGCAAGACAGAGGTGACAGCTTCGCATTGTGGAGGTAAAGTATGCTCTCCATGCAACAAAGTCATTTTTATGCTGATTACAGTAGATAGAGAGGAGAAGTCAAACGAATGTATGGAGATGTTTAAGGGTATGTGTCATCACATATTTGATCATAAAGAAAAACACCTTGCATAAATAGTGACCTGGAGGGTAATTTATACATAAATGTAATTAAGTGACTTATTTGAAACGCTCATTGTGTCAGCCATGTGCCTCATTGGTGGAATAAAAAAGAGGGAGCGGGCAGGGGGAAGGATGAGGTCAGAGGGAAACGGATCCATCCATTAGGGGGTATAATGAGAGGGAGCAGCTGCCTGCCGCTGGGTCAGACAGCGCACAGATGTGAGGGAGCCTCAGGCCCAGACCTAGATGGTTAGACGGGAGACCCGGCGCCCATGGCCTCATTCCTATGACACAGACTCCCAGCAGGCATTGTTTTGTGGTGGAAGAGTTCCTTTTCTGGCCCACTCTCACCAGAACCAGTCTCTGTGCAAAAAAGGGGATTGTTCCGACTCATATTGCTTGAGTAGTAAACTCTGGCTGACATGCTGGGGCATGCCACGCCAAATCCTGATGTCAGCATCACTGCTACACAGTATCACTACTGCTTGGTTCGCATTGCCAGCAGTAAGTCAAGCTCGTTTCCGGTGAGCGCTGGCCTCCGCCAAGGCTGCCCTTTGTCAGCGTTTCTGTTCATAACCTTCATGGACAGAATTTCCAAGTGCAGTAAAGGGGTCGAGGAAGTCCAGTTTGGCAGTCTTAGGATCTCATCTCCGCTGTTTGCAGACGATGTGTTCCTGATGGCTTCATAAGGCCGTGACCTTCAGCGTTTACTGGAGCGGTTTTCAGCTGAGTGTGACGTTTCTGAGATGAGACTCAGCACCGCCAAATCCGAGGCCATGGTTCTCAGTCTGAAACAGGTGGATTGTACCCTTCGGTTGGGAGCGAGGTCTTGCCCCGGTTGGAGGAGTTCAAGTATCTCACGAGTGAGGAACGGTTGGAGCGTGAGGTTGACAGACGGATCGGTGCAGCGTCTGCAGTTATGTTATTGCTGTACCGGACCGTCGTGGTGAAGAGAGAGCTGAGCCGGAAGGCAAAGCTCTCTGTTTACGATTGATCTACGTTCCCACCCTCACCTATGGTCGTGAGTTATGGGTCATGACCGAAAGAACGAGATCACAAATACGAGCGGCAAAAATTGAGTTTCCTCTGGAGGGTGGCTGGACTCAGCCTAAGAGATAGGGTGAGGAGCCCAGCCATGCGAGAGGAGCTCAGAGTAGAGCCGCTCTTTTTTCACATCGAGAGGAGCCATTTGAGGTGGCTTGGGCATGTAGTTTTGATACCTCCCGGACATCTTCCTGGTGAGGTGTTCTGGGCATGTCCAGCCAGGAGAAGACCTAAGGACACGCTGGATGGCCTAAGTGTCACAGCTGGCCTGGGAATGCCTTGGAGTCCTCCCAGTGGAGCTGGAAGACCGGCGACTGGGAAGTCTGGACTTCCCTACTGAAACCACTGCCCCCGTAACCTGAATAGGCGGAGGAAAATGGAATGGAATGTTTGGAATTATTTGGATAGGAAATATTAAATCAGACATTGTTGTCTTGTATTTGCATTGGGTTTGCATTTGGAATGTATTTTCAGTGAACATCAATACACATAGATGACCACAGTTTCTTTGGTTTCATGAGGCAGACTTTGAAGCAGTGGTCCCCAACCTTCGGCCAGAGGGCCCGATATGGCCCGCCTCCACATTTGGCCTGGCCCCTGAACAATACCAGGGACGCGTTATGTTTTTGTTTTTTTTCAGTTTGGCCACACGAACGAGACTGGCCCTGTCGACATTTAGCCATAGTTTTTGCAGACGGGAGATATTTTTCTGCATTTTGCCCTGTCTTCCACACTTGCCTGGGTTTTTTTTTCTCTCATGCTTGTAAATGCGCTTATGAACGCATTTTAGCATTTTAGTGTGGATGCAGTTTTTTAAACAATCTGACCCAAATGCAGGCCCACAATTCACAATGATAAACATGCAGTAAATAGGTAAGCTCACTTTTCTGATGTGAATGAGCCATTCAGTGTATAAACACATATAATTATAATACAAAACTACTGGGATAAAATCCATCCCCACAACAATACTGGTAGTGACATGTATTCCTGTGTAGGAGGTGCTTTATCACTTAGTTTGGTTTCTCAGCCTGCTTGCTTTGTGGTTTTCATGGTGAAGTTGATGAGAAAGAGTTTTGTTCTGTGAAGAACCCAGAGAGGGTTTTTTGGTTATTATTTATTTCATTAAAAGTCTTATTATGTATTTTCTGACTTTTTTACCTTTGAAGATCCCGGAATGGGTTATTAATGTTTGGTTATGTGTGGCTTTCTGGATAAGAATATGGTAATTTTTTTCTGTTTAGGTCAGCCCTGCGATCGTCACACTTTTTCTGTTACAAACTGACCCCAGCCCCCATCAGAGAATGCCCTCACTTGAAAAAGTTTGTGGACCCCCTTAAAGCCTTAATTTACATTTATAGGAAATATGTATTTCATCCAAAATATAGTATATTTTATAGTATAAAATATATATATATTGTATACTGTAATTATACAGCATATAAACAATATGAAATTACCTCAAAAGGAACAGAAAATAGTGAACCTGATAGGCTTAAAGGGTGTGGAAACCATAATCAACTGACAGCAGTTGACTAGTCAATAGTTTGTGCACTTCAGAGCGTTCGCTGCAGTGCCGTGCAGGCAGGGGAGGCGGTTGAGGCAGAGACTCACCTGTCATGATGAAAAATAAAAATAAAAACAAATAATGATAACATAAAATAAATATTAATACTGTATTTGTCCATTATTTGTCCATTGAACTCTATTATTCATGTATATTATGTATGACCAATCGTTTTTAACACTGGACAAGTAAAAATTGCTGAATTTACACATTTCCCAATCAAATACAGAAACCTACAATCAGGCTGCTGCTCTTTTTGGTTTAGTATGCAAGCCTTGCTTACCGATTACTGCATAATGAGTTGGATCATGGCACCTGCCAGTTTTCAGAATGTCCCCAATAATATAATGTTACAGAAACATTTATTATGCTCCATGACTTTCTACAGCCTGTGTATTAATGTACTGTATGTGACATCATTATTCATGCTAATAGCACAATATTATACAAGGAAATGTCATTCAGGAGGCACTTGAAGTCTCTTTCTTCTAGCGAGAGGAAAATACTGCACCACATGAAAAGCAAGACAATGTTATACTCTGCTGAATTAATTCATTCATAATTTTGCGGCTAAAATTGAGGATTATATACCCAAGCCCACCAGGAGGTGATCAGGCTTTTCCAACAAAGTATTTGAACTTGTCTCGGAGAAGGAGAAGGAGCATATACTTCCTATGCAAATAAAAGCTGAGAACACCATTGTGTTTCAGTTAATACAAAAATCAATAAATGGAACTGAGACGTATTTTAAAACATTCATTGATTCATTCATTTTCTATACCGCTTACCCTCATTAGGGCCGCGGGTATGCTGGAGCCTATTCCAGCAGACTTGGGATGGGAGGCGGGTTTTTTGTCTTTTTTTTTAGATATTTGTTATCTTTATCTTTTTTCTTTATATTTTATTCTCTTCTTTTTCCTGTTGTCCTCTTAATGAGCAACCTGTATTACCATGAATAACTTTGAAAATAGTTAGTCCCTCACCGGCCATGAACCTCACCCCACACCACTGGGTCACTGTAATCATGTTATACCACAGGTGATGTGGGTTGATGCAAGGTCAAACAGACTTTCTTGAAGACCAAGTGGTTTAAAGTTTCTTAATTCATTTTGTGTGTTGACTTATTGTACTGAGCAGCCAGGACAAACACATTGACAAAAAAAGTGTAGTAGTTATATGAGAGTTTCACTTTTGCTAAGGTTCGTTCAAAAACGCCAAACAAACTTTCAATCTCAGTGTTTGAGAAGAAAACATTATCAGTGCAGCATTAAGCATAAATTGTGTTGTGGGTTTCTCTAACAGTGGCACATGCTATACATTTTAATTGTATTATCACGTATTTGTAAATTATTACTGACTTATAGTGAATGAGATGTGTTTTCTGCACATAAAAATAAAAGTCATCCTTTTTTAACCAATTGATACATTTGCTGTATTGATGAATCCCTGGATATGTATTAACAAGACACTCATTCAAGTTACAATTAACGCAACTCAAAATTTGGCATGTTTATGAATAATAGCGGGCTTTAACTGCATACAGTACATCTCAAAAGTAAATGGTCGACAGACTTTTATCTTGTATAGCCTTCAGGCTTCTCAAAGTGCTTTTACACTGTTACCTCATATACCAACTGATGACGCAACATCTGGAGGATCGACCCAGCAAACTTTAGGCTGGGAGACAACCACTCAAAATTGAGTATTGTATAGTACTCAATTAGTAGTTGGAATTATGATACATTCACTGTCACAGTTGTTTTCAATTTCAAACTCTTGTACTCGTTTTATAAAGTAAATATGAAAGTCTTCCGCGCATTACAGGTAAATCAAAATACTTGTTTTATCAACAAATAGTGCAGTATATTCGGTGGTTTGGTAATAGTGCAAAGCATTTTGTTTACATCATAAAGTGCATCTTTAATAATAGGTCACCTGTTTATTTTTGGACAAATATACAAAACAGCCTTAAATCTCTTTGGTTGGAGAGGTACAACCTGCGCTAAAAGATGACAAGTTTTAACCAGTTAATGCTCAGTCATGCAGTAATTTACTTCAAACTGAGTATACCATTAGATTGTAGATTTATTAAGTGCTTAGTTAAAGTAATGCATACCAGACACACCTATTCCTCCATTAATTTTTCAAAAGAAAATACATTGGAAAATAAATTGCTTAGTCTTAGTCTGTTTTTTATGTCTCCAAAACACTCACATTCCATGTCCCAAGAACCAGATTTGGCCGCCGAAGACTTGGTCGCCGGGACACCCGCCCTCGACCACCACCCAAATCCCATTGCACCGGACCCTTATGCTTTCCCTTGCAGGTGGTGGGTCTGCGGGGGGGAGTTTCCGTGTGGCTTCTTCGGGCTAGGCCTAGCCAGGCCCCACGGGTGAAGGCCTGGCCACCAGGTGCTCGCCTGCGAGTCTCTCCCCCGGGCCTGCCTCCGGGATGAGGCCCCGGTGAGGCCTCTTTTGGGATGAGACTCAGCACCTCCAAATCCGAGGCCATGGTTCTCAGTCGGACTGAGGGTGGACTGTACCCTCCGGGTTGGGAATGAGGTCTTGCCTCAGTGGAGGAGTTCAAGTATCTCGGGGTCTTGTTCTCGAGTGAGGGACGGTTGGAGCGTGAGATCGACAGACAGATCGGTGCACCGGACCGTACTGTACGTGGTGAAGAGAGAGCTGAGCCGGAAGGCAAAGCTCTCTGTTAACCAATCGATCTACGTTCTCACCCTCACCTATGGTCATGAGTTATGGGTCATGACCGCAAGAACGAGATTGCGGATACATTATGTAGCACCAAGGTTCTGGAGGAATGTTGTTTCATTTCACTAAGTACTGTATCAGCTTATATGGTTGAAATGGCAAGTAAAAAGCTTCTTGACTTGACTTGACTTGACAAGCGGCGGAAATGAGTTTCCTCCGTAGGGTGGCTGGACTCACCCTAAGAGATAGGGTGAGGAGTTCAGGCATCTGGGAGGAGCTCAGAGTAGAGCCGCTGCTTCTTCACATCGAGAGGAGCCAGTTGAGGTGGCTCGGGCGTCTCATCCCGATGCCTCCCGGGCTCCTCCCTGGTGAGGTGTTTCGGGCATGCCCAGCCGGGAGAAAGCCCCGGTGAAGACCTCAGACACGCTGAAGGAACTATGTCTCACCGCTGGCCTGGGAACGCCTTGGTGTCCTCCCGGTGGAGCTGGAAGAGGTCGCCAGAGACCGGGAAGTCTGGACTTCCCTACTGAGACTGCTGCCCCCGCGACCCTGACCCGGATAAGCGGAAGAAAATGGAATGGAAAACACTCACACAATATGTTGTGGCTGCAAGTTTTGCATATTTCGTTCATGGAAAGAAACACAGGCATTCTTGGTCTAGATTTGGGGTCATTTAATACTTAACCCTGAGCTGACGCTAATGCAGGTTTGACGCTTCGATCTCCAACTCCTCCTGGGAGTTATGGAAATGTGCAATGAGGAAACTTTAGCCTGAGCATCACCAGAGCAGGAATTTTTACTTCTCCTTTCCATAATCTTCTAATTCCACTGTGTGTGTGTGTGCGTGTGTGTGCGTGCGTGTGCGTGCGTGTGCGTGTGTGCGTGTGCGTGCGCACCTCAAGTTTAATTCTCTAACAAAGAATCCAGTCAATGAATTTTTGGGTTAGGGTAGACTGTAGACTGGTTGGACAAACTCACATGCACCCTCAAGGACGCTGTCAAAAGTACATAGCTGGTCCACAGTTCCACGACCAAAACAAAAATGGGACCGCTCCTCCTAAATCCGAGATTACACTACCCAAAACCCCTGAATATAGTTTACCAGGAAGGCTGAGGACTGTGAGCCCACGATAGTTGGAACACACCTGCGGATCCCTCTCCTTAAAAAGAAGGACCACCATCCCTCTGCCAATCCAGGGACACCACCCCCGATGCAGAGTCGTGTCAACCAAGACACACCCACAGCATCCAGAGCCTTAAGGAACTCTGGGCGGATTTCATCCACCCCCGGGGCCCTGCCATCAAGGAGCTTTTTGACCTCCTTGGTAACCACAGCCCAGTCCAGTCAAGTCCCAAGGCACTGATTCCTAGTCGAATGGTGGAAGTATTTTCTTCACCGGTCCACAACATCTCAATTCGAGGTCCACAGCCCACCATCCCCACCATACACATTGTTGACTATGCACTTATTCCTCCTCTTGAGACAGCGAATGGTGCTCCAGAAAATCTTTGGAGTAATCCGGAAGTTGTTTTGCATGCCCTTTCCGAACTCCTCCCATGTCCGAGATTTTGCTTCAGTGACTGCCAGAGCCACAGACCGCTTGGCCTGCCTATACCTGTCAGCTGCCTCCGAAGTAGAACTCCTTCTTTAGTTTGACTGCATTCCTCACCACAGGGGTCCACCAACGTTTTCTGGGATTATCACCATGACAGGCACTGACCCCCTAACGGCCACAGCTCTGATCAGCCGCCTTGACAAAAGAGACACAAAACTTGGCCCACTCGGACTCAATGTCCACTGCCTCCCTCGGAGCATGGTTGAAGCTTTCCCGGAGGTGGGAGTTGAAACTCTTTCTGACCGGGGACTATGCCAGACATCCCCAGCAGACCCTCACAATGCGTTTGGTCTGCCACGTCTGACCTGCATCCTCCCCCACCGTCGGAACCGACTCACCAACAGGTGGTGATCGGTTGACAGCTCCGCGACTCACTGTGTCCTGGTACCAAGTGCACATGTGGACACTCATATGCTTAAATATGGTGTTGGTTGTGGACATTCTCTCGGGATCAGATCTGGGGGGCCCTTCCTCCCAGTCACGCCTCTCCAGGTCTCACTGTCACTGCCAACATGTCGCTACCAGTAGAATAAAAGAATCCCCTGAGGGAGCACTCTGCAGTACTCCCTCTAAGGACTCCAAAAAGGGTTAGTATTCTGAACTGCTGTTTGGCGCAAACAGTTAGAACTCCATGCAAAACACTTTCTTCTCGAGAATTAATCACAATTACTAAACAACAGCACTTAAAAATAGAGAATTACTTTCAATTCCTGTATTTATAAATGGACAGTTTGATTTCACAGCAGTGAGCGGTGTATATATGCTCCGAAAAGCACTCCTTCAACCTGACCTTGATATGTTAGTGGAGGTCAGAGGTTCTGAATTTGAGTTGCTGTGCTCAAAAATGCAACCTGTCGTTACTGTGGGATTACAACTAATCTCTTATTACTTAAAACAGGGTGGAGAAACTTTTATGCAGGTTGTCCTAAAAAATCAAATTGTTCTGTCAGCTGAGCTTAAGAGTTAGTTTATACACGGTCTTGTGTTTGTGGAGAAAACATGCCTGCATTTGTACTAGGAGTATTAAGTGAGTCAGAGCTTTCAATCACCCACACAGACACAGTCCTCATCTTGACTGTAGTGTCAACACAACGCAATGTGAACTGTTGTCTGGTGAGATGATAGCAGCCCGTTAAAAAGCTTGCACCCATCAAAGTGTAAGACACTATGTAACACAACACACTGCGCAGAGAGGTTTGCAGGGCACATCTAAAGTGTATGCGTATCTGTGACTGAACTTGACAAGTGTGTCATAAAAGCAGAAGAAAAAACATGTAAAAACACAAACTTTGCTTTGTGAGTTGCTTTAGCTCGCTATCTCTCTTTATATCACTTGTGGATAATTGTTGTTTTGTCTTGACTAAATCCACAGTTATTTATTTGAACAGGAAGTTAGACAGTTAACCTCAGGCAAGAAATGTTGTGCATTTCAGGGCTTGAAAAAAACAAAAACAAAGAGTAGCATCTAAAAGCCCTAAGTAAAGACTATCACGTACAGTCAGGTCTTCTGCCATGCAGCTTCATGTGTCATATAGATTGGTATTTGTAAATATCCAGAATTCGATTATCAGATGTTTGAGCATTAGAAAATTTATTTGGGGCCGGAAACTTTACAACCAGTACTTTTGGCACCTTATAATACCTGCACTAAAAACACCCTCATGCCTTTACTTATCAGTGATTTCAATTTCAATTTTCTACTCAGGGTTCTATGTTTAGTAAGTGTTAGTTCTATGTTTATTTAATGCTCTATGTTTACTTAGAATTCTACGTCGCACTCAGTCGCCAAAGAAAGTTCCTAGTCTGTGAATTGTTCACTTACAATGGCAATAAAGTTTTTCTGATTCTGATTTTGATCTGTGTAAAATGTTCAGTTAATGAAAACTATAGAAGAGATTTTACTTCCCAATACTCCATTTTTAATGCATGCATTATTCAAGTGTTATACATGTGTTATTTTAATTTATGTCAAATCTACATTTTTTTAAAATTAATTTTAAATCTAAAAAAATGTCTACTTGTAAATGTAAAATACTGAGCCATTTGCCAAAAAATAGACAAAAATGTCTAAGGCAGACTCTTCTGGTGGCAGTGCATTAATAAAAAGACAAGTGAACGTGAAACGTTAAGTCAAATTGAACATTGCAAAACACTCAGTGGGGAAGTGGAGAAATCAACATTGGCTGTACTAAAAACGGATGAGGCACGGGCGTCGTAAAGTCAAAACGTCGTAGGTCGGGTACGTCGTAACTCAAGGACTTCCTGTATATAAAATAGTTATTATTTCTCGTGCGGCCCGGTGGTTAGGGACCACTGGTCGAAAACAATAAAATATGTGCAATAGAGCACATATTTTGTCTTGTTGCAAAACCTCCATTCAACTCAACGGGTGTTTGCTGAAAACAAACCACATTACGCAGTTTCTGAGAGCTCTCCCAAATGTTTCACCTTAATGGTCCAGATGTCAATCAGAGGCACTACAAAGTCACGTCTGTAAAGCAGCCATGTCAGAGGTACTCTGCGGAGCAGGTGTGTCTGACATCGAGGACACTGGGATGACAAGCGGAGTGATGATGAACAGGAGTGCAGCTGCTTTGCATCAACAGGGTTTCTAAATGAAACAATCCATAGACGAGTGCTCTAATGTTTTGTGGGCTTATAATACATATTTGTCCTTTGCATGTTTCTGCATATGGAACACATTTTTATATTTATGTGCATGTGTGTACATTCCAAGTATTCAGTGAATGCCAAAAAAATGTGAATAATAAACCAATAAAAAGCCCTAAAACTGGCTATTTTCTATCCTGGAATTTCTATATACAGTATATATGCCATTTACAGTTATTAACCACATTTGAAATTCAGTTTTACACATTAAGAAACAATTACAGGCATACATATTGTTATATTTACAAAACATGCACTATCATCATGTTTTGTCAAAGCATCTTCTTGCTGTCTTTAGAGCTGCAGCACATTTTTCTTCCTGCGGATAGCGCCATCAAACCATTTTATATTTGACAAAAACTAACTATTTACAATTTAAGGCAGGTAGAAATACTAGCATACATTGATACAATCTAATCCAGGTACTGAGCATATAATAACCCTCAAGTTCTACTAAAGTTACTGTGTGTATCCAGAAATGCTGAATCCACATACGCTTCATTGTGGCACTGCTCTGGACAAAGAATTCTCCAGCTGACTATCAAAATCATAGAATCCGAAAAAGGTAGGGGAAATGAACAATGAACCAAGTAGAGGATAGGCAAGCTAAGTAAGGTTTGCACTAAGGCATGAAATTTTGATTTTTGTTGTTTATGACCACTACTACTCTTACTTACTCTAAAACCACACTCTTGGAAGTGTGAGAACAGTTTATTAACACAGATCTGTTTTGCAACTAAAGCACTGTTCTGTGTTAAAGTGGTCATTTAAGACATTTCGCCAAATGCTCCAAACACTCTGCAAACACTCCGCAATGAGGGGAATAAAATCAAACTTTATCACCCAAATAAAACGCTGGCAATGCTACACCCGGGGCTTGTTTCTATTGCTGCAGCGCTCAAAAAGTGCAACAAATTTAGCCAGAGATGACCCGAGGGATAAAGCCATCTGTGACTTCACCAAGGAAATGATGATGCAGGATGACCAGCCCTGTACCGTCCTTGAAGATTCCGGGTTTACTGGCTAGTACAACCCTTGGAGCCATGCTTTGTATTTCTATGCCACCATAACTATTTTTATGTTTAGTTAATTGTAGTGACGTAATGATATTTGGTAAGGATAAATATACATGGATAATTTGTCAAATTCAACTTTGTTTGAGTCGTTCTAATCTCCAGGTGTTCACAAATATACAGTTACTTGTATGTAATGTAATGTAATAAATAATAGATTGGTTTCATCGCCTATGGTCATGAGCTTTTGGTAGAAAGGACCGAAAGGACAAGATTGTGGGTACAAGCGGCCAAAATGAGGCTCCCTCCAGACACCTCCCTGGGGAGATGTTCACGGGTATGTCTGACTGGTAGGAGGCCTCGGCTTCCTCCTACCAGTCAGACCAGGACACGTTGGAGAGACTTTGTCTCTCAACTGGACTGGCAATTCCTGGTGATCCGCCGGGAGGAGCTGGACGAAGAAGCTGGGGAAAGGAAAGTCTGGGCTTCAATGCTTAGGCTGCAGGCCCCGTGACCCGACCTCAGCTAAGCGGAAGAAAATGGATAGATGGTTGTCAGTATCACTCTTGAAAAGTATGAAGTTATTGTTACAGGATTAAAAAAAGGTAGAGCTATGGTGCCTTCAGTGTTATTTTACAAAAATAACAAGACATGTATTTTGGAATCATGAGCACCTACGAAAAGAAAGGAAAACATACCCATACTAACAAATTCTTATCAACAAGAAAATGTACATAGTGAATGTAGCCCAATATAGTCTGTAATATTTGTAATAATTCTCAGCATCATTTGTCTTTGTCAGCCATGTAACAAGTATGATAGTTTATCAAGCAGACAAGTGAAAACACAAAAAACTGACTTGCCTGAAGCTGGAGGTCTGACCTCTCCCCTCTCCGTCTCCCACTCACCTTCTCCCCCTCTGCCGTAGGGCATCGATGGGTGGGCCTGTAGGAAAAGTCAGCTTTGGAGCCCCTGGCATTGCCCATACCTCTACGAGGTGTGAAGAAAAGAAACACAAAACTCAAAGGATGATGACTAGCTTTGACATTGTTGAGACACTGCTCAGGCAAGGAGAAATGAGGTAAATCTCAATGGCGGTGGTCTCACATAGCACATTAGTCAACGTCTCCTGCTTGCTGTCTGTGCACCAACGCAGAGCAGCCCCAGGGTTCACACTACTTGTACCTCCACTTTCCTCCTGCAAAATCCTACCCAGGCAGAAAAAAAGCAACCTGAGCTGTGCATAAATCATTAGGGACATTTGTTACCTGGAATAACTGTGCTACATTCATCTTTGGGTCTCTTTTACCATTTGTCAACTCCCGGAGGCTGTTAGGTGTCCATTATACACATCTACCCTGCTAGTGGCTTCTTGGTTCTTGTATTGAAAAATAATGTCTGGTAATAAAAGCTGATCATTTATATGGTCAGTAAAGTTTGTACAAGAACTACGCACAACTATGAACATTGACATTAGTACAGATGCTTTGAAACCCAGGAAGGGTGGCCCATACATGTCAAACCTCCTGTTTTCACCATCAAAAATATCATATTTTGCCCTGCTTTCCTGGCATCTTACTGTTTGAATAGTTTCCCATATCTTAAAACAATAGAAAAAATCAATTTCTGTTCTGCCACAGCAGCACAAATTTCACTCCGCTCGTGACACCATCACATAGCCGGTAAAGTCAAGCCATCAAAATAAAAGTAGCGCAGCAGCAAAAAAAACCCACAGACATTTTAGTGGAATACTTTATTTTCCTTTTTTTCTGAGGACATTATCCACATTTCGCAAATCTTGATTTGGGATATGGGCTGGCCCCACACTATAGGCTAAAGTACAATAGAAATGGATATAATGCATATATAGAAATAATAATTACACTCAAAAGAAAATTGTTTTGAAAAGCTGTAAAACAGAAAAGTTATGGAATCAAGTGATTTTTTTAAGTGATAGTTAGATTCACTGTTCACTGTGAAAGGTGTGATATATAATGTATACTGCAGTGAAATGAATGAACGAAAAGAAATAAAACCATTACCATTACCATTGGTGTTCATAGATAATTAATTACAGTCTCAAAAATCATCGTTGCAATGGCGGTCCATTTTTTTAGTACAGGGGTCTACAAATTAAATACATTTATATATTTTTTCCACAACCTTATATTGTTTAAATTGCATCAAACCGGCAAGCTCATATAAACATCAAATGTAATAAAACTCACTGCAAATCACTCCACCATTTTTTCACCACATAAATTGCATTTCAAAGAAAACAAGACCAATTTTAACCTAAATAATAAAATGTTTGCGCCAACCAATTGAGAGACGTACTTTAGAAAGACATCTATTAACACCAATTGTAACCTCGCTGCTTTACAACTTGTCTCAAGCTGTTAGCACCCTGCCACCTCCATTCAGTGGTGTGACACACACGTCTTTAACACACTGTTGTCTGGATAAGACACACACTTCTACGTGCACCCTCAGCACTGATTGCTTTCCACATAATAGCGTCTGATCTAAAGAAGTATCATGTGTCTTTTATTTGCAGAATGAGGCTTTTCACAGGAAGTAGGGTTGTGCCACGTGAAGAATAGGAGAAGATTGGAGCACAAATGATGAAGGGGTGATAAGGTATTTTCTGTCCATACTGCACTCATATGTGCCGACTAAATGTGTCTCCCACCAAAGACTCCCTCCACTGGAAATGTACAACTTGAGATGGTGTTTGTAAACAAGGGACTTGCTTGAGAACTAGTTACGATGCGTGCAGCAAGACTGCAGTGTGCTTGCCTGCGTAGCTACACTGATGATAAGATGGGAAAGAGAGAAAGAGAGCTCTTTTAGTCTCAACCGTTCCACTGTCATTAAGGATAAAGATTATTCAATGTTAATGAATGCTAGAGGGGTCATGGGTTCAGTGCGCTGTTACAAGATCTGTGAGGAGAAAAGAATGATGGCACTCCAGACTAGTTTGTGACAATATTTTAGGAAGGTAGAAAGACCTGCAAGAACGCCACAGGGGTAAAAGTAAGGAGCGTTTCTGTTCTTTCAATTCAATTATTCGATTTAATATTTTATAACTGGGTTTTATATTTACTTCAAGTCACTTAGAAAATAATTTTGGTATAATTTCTGACCAACACTAAAACTAAACATACATCATTATCGTGGGAATAGAATTCATTTGGAAACCGACAACAAACTGTATAAATTGAACTAGTCATACCAATTGTTAGTTATTTTTAAGTCACATTCATCTTTTGTTGAAGAAAAAATCTCCCAGCCGTCTTCTTTACTTTTATGTATCTGGCAAATACACAGGAGGGAAAATGCATGTACTTTTATGTAATAAACATTATAGTCTATTGTGCAAATGTGATTCCTATTTTATGTAAATCTTTGATGAGCGTTTCCTGAAGCAAGTTTTCAAGCCAATGGGAATAAGTGTTTCCATGTCAGCATGTACGAGTAACTGATTGAAAGAAACAACTGCAGACAGAGAGAAAAGTACTGAATGTGTTTTCCTCTCCAGGCCCCAAATGGCTGGGTGGCTGCTGCTGACAGGTGAGGATGTCTTTTATCAACAGGTGTGAGGAAGCCAATGAAGATATGAGGATAGATAGCACAGGCAGGTGTGGGCGAGTGAGAGAGATGGCGAATAAGAGGGAAACCGCAGACAAGGAGTGTGCCCAACCACAGCCACATTCTTAGCTTGAAAACACCCTTTCAACACTTGGAGCTCTACCCCCCACACACAGAAATACCAGTCAGAGGTAGGAGACTGCATCTCCAACTGTGGTATAATTAGGGGACGACATGCTCTTTAACGCACGTATGGTCTCAAAATAAAACAGCTATCTGGAACAGACAGTGATAATGGCCAGGAGTCAACAAAGCCCTTTACACACTTGGAGATACACTCAAAAGTTTCTGGATAGATTTACATTAATCCATTCCATTCTGTTTTCCTCCACTTATCTGGGTCCAGGCTCAGTAGGGAAGTCTGGACTTCCCAGTCCCAGCCTCCTCATCCAGCTCCACCGGAAGGACCCCATGGCGTTCCCAGGTCAGCTGTAAGACATAATCCTTGTCCTAGGTCTTCTCCGGGGCCTTTTTTCGACTTGGCGTGCCCAGAACACCTCACCGGGGAGGCGTCTGGACTAGATGACCGAGTCACCTCAACTTCACATGAACCTGTTGATGTGATGGAGCAGCAGCTCTACTCTGAGCCCCACTAAGATGACCGAGGGTGAGCCCAGCCACCCTATGGAGGAAACTCATTTCAGCCACTTGTCTCTGCGATCTCGTTCTTTCAGTCATGACCGAATTATTATTATTCAGCACCATTATTGCAGACGCTGCAATGCATTTCTGTGTTAGGATTGTAATTAGTGTTCGGTATAGTGACCCCCATGTTTGTTTCACTGTGTGACAATCTCGTATCAAGTTCAGTGATCATTAATGCTGACCCAAGTAAAAGCGTGACCTCCATTAAGCAAGCTAAGTGCTTCAGTCTGTCTTTGAGATGTGTTATTTATGGAAACGACGATATTTTTTTAGTAAACAATAATAAATAAATAAAAATTGACCCAAAAAGAATTTGTAGGGCAATGAATGCTAAATTGAGAGTGTGCAGGGATTCACTGTGCATGTATGATCCAAGCATTTTTATCCTCAAAGACATTAAACAACATTGAGAGCTATAAATTTTTATTTCACATGTCAGGAAGGATAAGTCAGGACCTAAAGCCAAGCGTCCTGTTTGTCCTGCCAGATGGGCATCTTTGCTATTGTGATAAGTCCAAGCTGGCTTCATTCCACAAAATGGGAGGGACAGCAATATCTATCCCCAGGGAAACAACTATCTCTAAGAGTTCAGGTAGCAAAGGGGGTGAATGCTGGGGGTCAGCTCCTAAACCTGGAAAAGGAAGCTAATCCAGGGTCAAAGAGGGCCATAGTGATGATGGAGACTTCACATAGGGATGTGGTTTTTGAAAATCACCATTTTTATTAATAGACTGCACCTGGGTCTAACACTGATCCTTGGGGAGCCCTCTCATGGTCACCCCTAGCATGCACTGCCAGTCAGCCCTATAAATCCGTCCTTAGGTCCTTACACCAAAAAGCATCCTTCCCTTTTGTTCTACCCTTTATGCCATTTTCGGTCATAAACAGAGTCACAATACAGCCGAAGTTCAGACAGGAAAGGGATGAGATTGAATTAGCAAGATTCTGAAAAAAAAATTATCCAAATACAGTAAGCATGAGATTCCTTCATAATTAATATATGTTTTAATTTTCAAGATCAAAATAAATTAGCAGTAATCTCTGCTGGTGCCCACCAACCATATCCATACATTAAAAAATAACAGCTCATTCATTTACTTTATTTGACCCTCAAACAATTTTTTATCATCTGATTGTACTATAAAAATAATGCACACACAACATACATATCAGGGACACTTTCTATGTTTTATATTTTTTTATAGCTAACATGCTTTTCAATTAACTTCTACACCCTTTTATTTAACTGGACGGAAACTTTTTTTTACAGGTTGTGGTGTTCTTGTGAGAAACACAGCCTGGTCATCCTTTGACTAGCCTATGTGATCTCTTGGACTTGCCAGTAAAACTAGTTGTATGAGTTCTTATGCATGCATTTCATTCTATTATCACCTTCAACACTCAACAATACTCCTGGGTAAGGTTCATCATCATAGTTAACAATGCATCATTGCTCAATATTTTCTCTCTTTTTGTCTTTTCTCCAACCTGCCTTTCTCCTTATTTTGTTATATTGCTCGATTTTCAGGGTCTGCATGATACCGTGCCTTGTGGTGCTTTTTCTTCTGCAGATTATGTACCATTCCCTGACAAATACACGCATGTTATTCCTTTTTAAATGAAAAATATGAACTTAATGTATAAAGACAAATTACACAGAGAAAGAAACGCTACCAATAAATACTAAAAGTAGTTCATACCCTTTCATAGTACACGCTTTTACTATGCTAAATGGTAACAAGATGGACAGTAACAGGATGAACATTTACTGCTCATGGGATGAGTAACATGGTAGTACCTGTTAACCACAGACAAAGATTTATAAGCTTAACATTTAACAACCATATTTTAAGATTTGCAAAAAACTGTCAACTTTCACAATAAGATAGCATAACAGGGTGGGCAAGATCTTCTTTACCACATCAGAGAGACACTCTCAAAGGTTGGAATGGAGTAAAGAAGTCGCTAAGGCTATTTCTTGTACAACATTTCATATCAAATATGCATATTTAATTTCTTAAGATTATGTGACTATCGGAATGGTCATTGGGTGTATTTAAAGGGATATTCTTTAGAGTGCCAAGAGGGGACAGTTAACACTAGGACAAAACGTATTTTTAATATTTAAAGCATTGAAAACTTATTGATATAAACAAATCAAATGTATTCAAAATGTTAACAAATAACATTACATTGCAATAACAAAAAAATGTTGAAAACAAGTAAGTTTGTATTTTATTACCTACATTTGCAACTGCAAACATGAGTGGGGACATGACTTGTTTGCCAAAAAATCATTCTTTATTAATTCATCCCATTCAGGCACAAATACAGCCCCCGGAAACAGGATTTACACAATCAAAACATACCAAGGATAAAAAATCTGCCACTGTCAGAACTTTGCAAAGTATTTGCAATTTACAAATAGTAGTAAAAGTAACCTTAAATGTTCATTATTGTTCATCATTCACAATGTTCATAATGTTCATCATTTATATGCATTAATAATTATTTTATTCATGTAAAACTATACAAATGTTTTCTGTTAACATTTTTGAGACTTGTGGTTTAACTGTGTTAGTAGGCAAAGAACTACAGCAGCAACCACTGATGACATCACAGACAAGTGACGGAGCTGGGGGTGACTCCAGGTTTTTTCCATTTTGTTAGCATGCCAGTAGGCTGCTAACAAGGAACTTTTGTTATTAAAAAAAAAAGTCAAGGACACGTTGGGACTCATGCAGTGTATTAATAACGCTAATATTGTACAATGACTGTAAAATGTAAGCAAAACAAGGCAAAATGTTGGTCTAAATTTGCAACGTATACGCAAAACACATTAACCAAGGCATATGCTAACCAAAGTGCCATTGTATTTTAATTGCTTAAATTTTGTTTTTTGCGGTGTTCCAAACAGTGCGTGTTTCTGCATTTTAGCAACAAAGCAACCGTGATCAGTCATAAACTGTGTAAACAATAACAAAGCATTGTAAATGATAATATAAACTCATAGAAATGTATATGATGTAAGCATAAACTCTTTTATGGCAGAGACTGAAAATAGCCTCGTGGAATAAACAAAGATGAGGGTCCCAGTGTAATATGCTTCTCTTGCATACCCAGTGTGCAATGTGCCTTGTAATTCCGATATAATCTTTGGAAAAGCCACATCTTAAAATAAAACGTGTCCAATGTATTGTGGCTTTTTACACAATCTAACAACCCAGACTTATACTGTGTGTGCTATCAGGTGATTTATTTGACATGTGTTTTGTGCCACCTCAGGCGTGCTGCAGAAAGTGTGTTTACACCACTCAGACGTACAACTCAATAATTTGGAACAGCCAGCTATATTGGCTTCCCACTTCGGCCATGGCGTCATGCAGCTGCTTTGGCTGCAATTGGGCTTCAGTCTTTGTTATTGTTACTGGTAGCATTACCACATTTAAGTGCAACAACTTACAATTTGTAACAATAGGAACAAATTGCCCAGATGGCATCTGTGTACAACAAAGTACATTCTCTGTGAGCAGAGACGGACACACAAATAAACACACACACACACACACACACACACACACATGCAGGGCAATGAGGCAGCACCCAAAACACACGTGAGTCCCTCAAATGCAGCCAGGCTCAGATTTCAGTGTGGTCTCCAAAATATATATCGAAGTACACATCGGGCTTTGTGTCACTACTGTTTACAGAAAAGTGATTTATGGGGCTTTTTGCACAGAGGCGGGAAGAGTGATACGATTTTGAATGAGTCTAGGAGAGGAGGTGAGTAAAAATGCTTTTTAAGGCACATCAAAAAGCATTGTGGACATCATCTGCCAATATTTCATTCTCATTTCTGTCAACAGCAGTCACAAATGAGCTTACATATAGAAGTTGTTTGTTGGATGCAGAAGGTTTGCATAATGTGTAAATGCCAGACATAACTCATACATACTGTAGGCATAAGATAAACATAGTTACCATGCTGTCAAATAAGGCCACTGTATGCGACTGTCAGACGTTTAAGTTCTATGTATGCTGTTTTTATATGACACACTCTTTTCAACTGGTTCGACTGGTATATTTATATACACTATATATTTTTTTTTTCTTTCTTTCTTTTTAATAAATGTTTCTACGACACACAACACATGCATATTTTACAAGTCCCGAGTTCTACGTTTCCCAAAACATCATGACATCTTGGGCACGATGTCACTCTGAAGGCATGGTGGCATATTGTTTGGACAGATAAAGGAGTGAGATAAAATCACATCTCAGCAAAGCATGTCACTTTTTGCATAACAGACTCTACACTAAGCCTTTCTTCTGCTACTGAAAAGATGTCATACTTAGAATGCAGCGGAGCCCTTCTAAATTTGCAGATTTTATATCAAACCATATTGGGTTTTTTGTGCTTAAAATGTCCATAATTGGGTTTTTTAGTGGTAGAAAAGCCATCTCATTTGCGCTACATTGTTAAAGCTTGAGTTGCACAGAAAAAGTCAGAGGCAAGCTTCAACTTGCATGAAAAGGTGTCCTTCATACGCAGTGAAGCAGCTTGATATTTACACCCTTACTCACACATCTAACAGCAACAAGAGCTTATCAACCAAAATGTTTACCTCACTCACACTGAAACCAAAAATAAATAACACACAATGTAAGTGTACCACACAGACAATGCAGGCATTAAACTAGACGCTTCACACAACATATACATACAAAACAATACTATTTATACTAATTTACAATCAGCAACGTATGCTTGGAAACCCACAAACACGAAGTTACTCAGCAAGACTTGCAGGTTATACATTGGTATTGAATAGTATTGTTTTGCATTTATTAGCATGTAAATAAATATCCACATAGTCCGTGTGGTGCAATTACATTGTGTGTGTTAGTTGTTGTGTTAGTTTTGGTTGCACCGTGAGTGAGGGAGGCGTTTGGTTTGATGACCTGTTTTTGTTAGAGGGCCAAAAGAAACATTCTTAATGGCATCTCACTTACTCATTGTTGGGTGATCTGAGAACACAGCCCCCGTGAAAAGCAACATTGTACCGCAGTGGCCCAATTGTGTAGAAAAAATTCTCCTTTATTTTTTTCCTGGCAATTTGAAAAACTCGTATTCCATTCCATTCTCCTCTGCTTATCCGAGTAGCGGGAGCAGAAATTTTAGTAGGGAAGTCCAGACTTCCCGGTCTCCGGTGACCTCATCCAGCTCCACCAGGAGGACACCAAGGCGTTACCAGGCCAGCCGTGAGACATAGTCCCTCCAGCGTGTCATAGGTATTCCCCGGGGCCTTCTCCCAGCTGGGCATGCACAAAACACCTCACAAGGGAGGACACTGGGAGGCATCGGAACTATATGCCCAAGCTACCTCAACTGGCTCCTCTTGTTGTAAGGGAGCAGAGGCTTAACTCTGAGCTCCTCCCGGATGGCCGAGCTCCTCACCATATCTCTCAGGGTGAGTCCAGCCACCCTGCGGAGGAAACTCATTTCCGCCGCTTGTATCCACAATCTCGTTCTTTCGGGCATGACCATAGGTGAGGGAACGTCGATCGATCAGTAAACAGAGAGCTTCGCCTTCCGGGTCAGCTCTCTCTTCACCACGACGGTCCGGTACAGTGACCCCACTACTGCAGACACTGCATCGTCCCTCACTCGTGAACAAGACCCCGAGATACCTAAACTCCTCCACCTGAGGCAAGACCTCAGTCCCAAACCGGAGGGTACAATCCACCCGTTTCCGATTGAGAACCATGTCCTCGGATTTGGCGGTGCTGGGTCTCATCCCAGACGCTTCATACTCAGCTGCAAACTATTCCAGTAAACGCTGAAGGTCACAGCCTGATGAGGCCATAAGGACCACATCGTCTGCAAATAGCAGAGATGAGATCATAAGGTCACTAAGCTGGACTCCCTCAACACCTACACTGCGCCTAGAAATTCTGTGAAGGATATGAAAAAGCATAATACAGTATATAAAAAAAATTACAACATTCATCCATCCATTTTCTTCCGATTATCCGAGGTCGGGTCGCGGGGGCAGCAGCCTATGCAGGGAAGCCCAGACTTCCCTCTCCCCGGCAATTTTGTCCAGTTCCTCCCGGCGGATCCCGAGGCGTTCCTAGGCTAGCCCCAAATGTCTCCTACCGGTCGGACGCGTCCGGGGGGCATCCTAAACAGATGCCTGAGCCACCTCATCTGGCTCCTCTCAATGCGGAGGAGCAGCGGTTCTACTCCGAGTGTCTCCCGGATGACAGTGCTTTTCACCCTATCTCTAAGGGAGAGCCCAGCCACTCTGCGAAGAAAACTCATTTTGGCCGCTTGTACCAGCGATCTTGTCCTTTTGGTCACTACCCAAAGCTCATGACCATACAACAACAACAACAGAAAATCAATCAAAAATTTACCACAAAAACCACGATTCCATGCGTAGTTCTGAGACGACATGTTTTCAAAGTGGCGTCACTTTCTTCTCCTGTGTCGGAAAGAATTGTTTTTAATGGAAACATTTTTTAAAGGGTATGTATTAGGGCTGTTAAATTATTAAAAAATGTAATCAGATTAATTAGTCATTCATTAGTTTTTAAATTAATCATAATTAATCACCATTCGTAACTATGTTTGAAATAAGTACATCTTTACTGTATTTTATTGAAAGAAATATAAATGACAGGAAAAATTTTACATATTTGTATGTATTAACAGCTCCAAATGAACTGAAAACTAAATCAAGCTAAAAGATGGATATGAGTGAAAATCTATAAACACTACATATTAGTAGCACAACAATAAACCAAATACCAACCTTGGTATTATGAGCAATGAGGGATTGCGTTAAAAGACTCCAGGTAATATTTTCTTATCTGTCATTATTTTCTTAGATTTCCGAGCATACTTGCGTGCAACAAATTGTACTTCCGCATGAAGAGTTACAAGGTGAGTGATAAGGATATCCACTTTTTTCTGTTTCTGTCTTTCTGTTCACACACTAATTACAGAGGTTGTTGGGATGTTTGCAGTGTCCATGACTGTATCTCGCGGTAGCGAGAATGTGGAAGTCCCATTCCGAGGATGCCCTCGAACGGACTAGAGAGGTTTTTGTGCCACAGCAGACAGAAGTGTTTAAGTGCTTCAGTCAGAATAAAGTTGTTAAAGAGCACGAACGGTGTGTAACTCTTTGGGGAGCTACAATGTGCCGCCGTCTGTCATCACAATGGTTTGCCATGATGCATATGCGGTAATTACGCTAAAAAAACATAATTAATGAAATAAATTAGATACCGCTGTTGACAGGCTATTTTTTACAGCCTTAGTGAATATGTCAACATTTGAGATCTCATCTTTGAGAGGAAATTCAATATGCCTTTCAGTGCTATTTTGCAAAATTTGCAAAATTAACTTATGTTTTGGTCTTATGATCATTTTAAAGTCCTTGTGACTGACCAGTCCAGGGTATACCCCAAAGCCAGTTGACAAACCCTAACCCTAATGAGAACAAAGTATATAGAAAATGAATAATGGATGGAAAATGTTAAATTAGAATCACCTTCACAAGTCCTACAAGGTTACACACTCTGTATGTCAATCATGATATCAAGACAAATTTCCCTTTAGGTTCCACGTGCTGAATAAATCAATTTGGATTCCGTTGTTTGATGGAGGTCAAATAATAAGCTGAGAAACATGAGCCACATGCGTCTTGCTGCAGTTACAGACCACATGAAACAAAAAGGAGCTGAATGTGAGAGAAGGAGCAGGACACCAATTCAATCCAGATATGTCGACATTTAAACAATCAGCGGAAGGTAGCCAGCGCTCAAACACCAGGCGACCACCCAAAAGGCACCTTCTAGTCTCAAAGATAAATGGGCTGCTGAGGCTTGATGCATAACACACAGTTTCATTAACGCACTTACGTTTTTAACATATCTACTTTGCATGGTGTTGTGCACGGAACAATCAATAGAACATAACAAAACGAAAAAATAAAGTAAAAAGTTGGACTTTAACAAAACTTTAAAATAAAATAAAAAAGACTAACTTAATGGTTCTTTTTTTATGCAGAGTGAGATGGACAAGTATGAATTAGCCCAGTAATGTTTATTGGTTGAAACCGGACTGACTGGTACCAGGCCGATAACGACAATTACACAATGTACTGTAGTGTCAGGGGACAAACATACAGTACGCAATCATGGGTTGGCGTTAATGCTAAAATAACACCCCAGATGAAAACAAAGCTGTTGGACATTAGTACAGAACTTAAACAGGATCAGGGGGTTTGTCTCTGGTGGATTTGGAATGAATTTTAATTGTGGAGTAAGTTTTTTGATTGTAGTTCACTAATTTCATTGCCTTGATCCACCCCTTCACCTCCTCCCACACACAGAGACATTATTATTCCAACTGAAAAATCCCTCTGTGGCTATTCAACCCTTTTTAACTTGATATGCTTGTGACTCACCTCTAGAGCTGCAGTGCTGCTGCACTAATGAACACAGGACCCACAGACAGAGCTCTCCATGCCCTTCTATGCTTCCTGGTCACATCAGAAAACAGGAACCAGCTGCCCAGCACCCTGTCATTACAGGAGGAAAACAAATCTACCAGAGTCCCCTCTGTTTGGCCCTGGCCCCATCTCATACTCACCCACAACGCCTCCTGCATGTTGCCCCTGGTATGGATTTAACCTTGGTAACCTGCTTTCATCTTTAGCTCTGTGGTGGCAGCCTGCATCACACAATGTCATGTCTCAAGTTGGAAAAACGTATCGGTTTGTTCTCTTGATGGATGAACTCTTGTTTGCTTGTGTTGGATCAACTTATGCTATCTGAGGCATACATATATATATATAGTTAAGTCATAATTAATTGCACTTAATCGCAGACAGAAAAAGTTTGCATCTATAAGTGGGGAGGTAAATCTTTTTGTGATCAATATCAGAAAAAAATGCTGATATTGATATTGGGCCGATAATATGGATGGTCCGATATTATTATAAAGTTAGATGGCGCTTTCAAGGACTGTCAAACACATTGAGAAAAAATGCAGCTTGCAAACATGCAAAAACTGGAAGATCTCTAAACGTATATTATTTTGTGAATAAAATAATGGCCAGTAGTTCCAAAATTGATATCCCGTTACTTAAAATTGTTCATCACAAAAAGATTTCCATCCCCACTTATAGATGCAAACTTTTTCTGTCTGCGATTAGGGTGTACCCTGCCTACCGCCCAAAGTCAGCTGGGATAGGATCCAGCAAACCCGCGACCCTAATCAGGACAAGCGGTATAGAAAAATGAATGAATGAATGAATAATGAAAACCAATATAGCCCTTTAAGCACCAAAGTCGCAAAACATTGGCGCTAATGTGATGCCTCACGTAGTCAATACTTTACACCAGGAGGTGGTGGACATCTGTAACTTCAATAGGAACAAATGTTGTGGGCTTGTGCTCATGCAAAGTTAAGGAGTTTATAGACTTTGAACCCCGGTGTGCGTCGCCATAACTGTCCACGCAGAGGACATTGCTCAGCTGATGCTTTGCCTAACCGTGTTTGGGGTGGCATTACATGACGGTTGTCTAAACACAGCTAATGGTGAGGGGGTTAGCGCATAGACATAAATACGTAGACGCTGCATCGAGCACACAGTCAGGAGATCAGGATTCGAATCTCCATTGGGCATCTCTGTGTGGAGTTTGCATGTTCTCCCTGTGCGTGCGTGGGTTTTCTCTGAGTACTCCAGTTTCCTCCCACATTCCAAAAACATGCATGTTAAATTATCCATAGGTATGAATGTGAGTGTGAATGTTTGTATGTCTGCCCTGCGATTGACTGGCGACCAGTCCAGGGTGTACCCCGCCTCCTGCCTGAAGTCAGCTAGGATAGACTCCAGCCTACCCACGGATAAGTGGTATAAAAAATGGATGGATGGATGCATCGAGCGCCAAGCCGTACGTCAACATTGCCGCCATGTTGGATCTGGCAAGTAACTTTGATAGCATTTGGCCCATTCACTGCTTGATTTGGCCATTATAACATCATTTAGAGAGCAGCATTTGCTGATGTTGTGGAAAACACTGTATTACTGCACACAATGTACTCATTCATTATGTAAATTTAAATGTAATGTAAAAAAAACACAGAAATAGCGGCAGTCAGACGCAGTAGTATAGGCGGCAGAAAATGCAATGTTGCCAGATTCACCAATCTTGTAGAGTTTGATAAATTATTGATTGAGAGGTAGCCATATATCTTTTTCTATTAATACCTTGTAGGAGAAGAAAGGCAGTGATCCACTGGGTCAACATGAATTTCCCACCAAATGAACTTCATTGTATGGGATGTCATGCCTCCATATGTCATTGCAAAAGACACACCACCTTTGACAGGTTCAAGTGACATTTGCAGAAGCAGACAAAACAAAACTAACATGTACACCCATGTCCATGTACAAATGCCCACCTGATACCAGCATAAGGGTTTAGTGCAGGCATATCTAACGTGCTGAGTGACAGCACGCTGCTCTGAAATCAGGGCGTCCCACTCACTGAAAAACCATGGGAAGTGGGAAGTCCAAGAGTGTGTGTGTGTGTTAGTTGAACACAATGAATCTGCTTGGCTTTTAATGCACAGGTACACGTACTCAACAGATACATTAGTTGACTGCTAAAAGCATTATGTACAATGCAGTGAAATTTCCTACCATAATAAATTACAAACAAGTGCTGCACATAATCATACATTAATATCTCCCTGAGAATATTGATGAAAACATGTTACCATCACAAAGGCAAACTCTTTATGCAGTTGTCGTGAGAGTCACTACAAGCAAGTGTACCTTATGTAATAACTCCAGTCTGTGTTTTTGTGCAGAAATACACAAAAACACAATTTTCCCATCTCAGCCTGCTGTGTTATTTTGCCAATGTGTGCGTGCATGTTTGCGTGTGTGTGTGTGTGTGAGACTGATTGGCTGCAGTGCTGTAGACACAATAAAGGCACCATCAAACAACATCAAGCCTTCCATCCACAAGCCATTAAGAACTATGTAGCTGTGAGTCTTTCTTGTGGTTACAAATGTTTTACAAATCATGTTGACAAATACCCCAGTTGGAGTATCCGGTGGTTTGCCAGTCCCAAGTACAAGGAGTCCTACGTATTTGTTGTGGCCAGGGATATTCAAGATTATTTGGGCGGAGGCCGGGGAGCATGTGATTAATATTTGTAGCCATAAAAGAAGGCCAATTTATATTAATCGTGTGACATGCACTTGAGGCCACAGGAAGTGTGTATGTATCTGTGTGTGTGTGTGTTTGGGCTAGGTCAGCCAGACACACTCATTTCCCAGTAGGATGGATCTGATTGAGGCCACAGGGCAGACAGCAGACATTCATCAGAGTCGTCAGCGCAGAGTGTCCAGTGTCCCAAAGTGCAGTTCTGCAGCTGCCAGGTCGGCAGTGGCGGCCATGATGGGCTCCAGGTAGACCGGATAAGACCTTCGGTTGTATGGTATGATATAAAGGAACGCATCACATGGTTACATTTGCACAATTCAACATGTCTGAAAAGGATTTGGCAGAAGCAGAACTTATATTTAATCATATCTTTTTCCATTTATGTTATCCACTCTCAATGCTTCATTGTGCTTGTCCCCTGTCCTCTCCATGGTATGTGTAGTCTATATAGAGTACATACACAACAAATATATAAACACTGTTTTTGTTTTTGCTCCCATTTTTTATGAACTCAACTCAAAGATGTAAAAAAGCGTGACAATTGCATGGGTGTGCCTTTGGTTGGCCAAAACATTTAAATATCCAATTCAACTGTATTGAGCTGTACTGTATACTTCATATGCGTACACTATACGCCAATCCAGGGCATTCCAAACATGCTGGGTATACCTGTGCATTTAGAAAGCCATCAATAAAATTCACTGGTGTTTGTTGCACATAACACATAATAAATGTGCCACCCCTTGTTGCAGCATGATAAGGCACAGTCCCATGTTGCAAGAACCTGCACACAATTCCCGTTTAACGGAAAACATCCCAGTTCTTGTATGGCAAACATACTCACGTGACATGTCATCCACTGAGCATGTTTGGGATGCTCTGGATCGAGTATTTGAGGCAAATGGTGGTCACAGCAGATACTGCATCTTAGGAGTGAGTTTGGTTCACTCCGCTCTCTCCAGTCCTGAAGCTGTTGTTTAGAAAACTTTAAGTTTCCGATCCCTCCACAAATTTTCTATAGAAATAATGTCAGGAAATTCTCTAAGAAACTCAAGGATCTGAATTTGCTTCTTGTTCAGCCACTATTTGTTGCTTTGGTTGTATGTTTTTCATTATTGACTTGCTCAAAGACACTTGTAGCCGAGAACAGCTGTCATCAGATTCTGCATCGCCATAGAAAATGGATGTATGAATTCAAATACATAAAAATGTTATATTTTTAACGTTATTTTTAACAGTCTGATTTCTGTAATGTTTTACTTTAAAATATCAGTGGGAAAAAATGAAATATACACATTTTACTATGTTAACAAATGTCTGAGAGTGAGACGCAGTCGTCAAAAGAGCCACATCTGGCTCTCGAGCCATTAGTTCCCCGCCCCTGTGCTACACCATGACTGATTTTGTCTGTTCACGGATCATCTTATCTTACATTACCATTCATAAATGGTGAGTACCCATACATGTTATACTAAATTGTGTTTAATAGGCCTATTTATGTGAGAAGGAGAGGGTTCTGGAGCTGAACCTAATCTAATTACAACAGTCACGCTTATTGCAAATGCTGATCCAAAATTGGAGAACGTCAATGTGAAGCTGGTGGGAAGGTTTGGAAGAGGAGCAAATCTTGTGCCAAAAATCTGCATTTTTTAAGAACATATCAATTACTTGTGAATTACCGGCATTCTCCCCGGAACATAACCCCATCATTCTCCTCTTTTAATCACAGGTTTAAAATGACTTAGAACAGAACTTGCTCATAATAGATTTTTGTCTGTCTTCCCTGTGACTTCAGAATGCTTATTAAACGTGGAAATGTGTGACAAGTTTGATTTAGTGCTGTTTGGACTGAAACAGCAGAATCTTCTCTTAGCAGTCCATCAAATCATACGGAAGGCTGTTATTTCTTTGAAGACTGATGTTCCTTGTCGAGGTATGAAGCTACACCTATAAATAAACGTACTTTAGCTTGTAGACGTCTTACACTTACTCACAGTCTTTCATTGTGTTCTCGGCGTTGATATGTATTTGTACCGTCAGCCAGGCCACCAACAGATAGCAACACAGTAGTACATTTATGAATTACAATGTACATGTTTCTCTCATTTATCTCTACATCAACAAGTGTTAACTTCGACGGCAGTTTTTAATTATGCTGTAAAATGTACTTTAGTTGGCTAAATTTCACAGATCAACTACAATTACAGTAAATACAAACTTTAAAGATTGTTGATCTTTGAAGTGTCAAGGAAACCACCTTTATTTAGATACCTGCAAAGCATCTCAATAATAAAATTCAGAACAAAATGTAGATCTGCTCTGAATGAATATATATAAGTTGAACATTGTAACACTTCGTTTTCATCATGGGAAGGTCATGGATGAAACCTAAGATGAAAATGAGTCGCCCACCAAATAGACACTACTACCAGTATTGCTGACTGCAATGAGTGCACACTACAGTAAGTGCAAGTAACCAAAAAAAAGCACAAAAAACAACAATTCTGTATTTCAGTGAATATAATACTGTGTTTAGAATGTAGGTTCTGATGTGTAATTAAGTCAAATCTTAGTTTCATCAAAAAAAACATGCTAATGTTGTCCTCATTTGTTATAAGAACAATGTCATCATCTCTGTTGACGGGGCAACCTGGGTCACTCACACTGGTTAATATGGGTGGACCATCCCAAGCAACATTTGTGTTGTATAGGCACTAGCATTGCTTGTGCTTGTGTATATCTTACATGTGGAGTTATAAAGTGTTCAGATTGTAAATCAATGAAAAAAGTCGGTTCGTAGAAATGAACCGTTTGCTTTCATCTGTAATTAACAACAAAAACTGAACAGCAGTGGCACAATTTGTTAAAATTCCATTAAACAAACAATTATATAAGATTGTGTTGCCTTTGTAGTGAGGACTGCATATCATATCCTGGTTTAGGGATTTTTAAAAATCTTAATCTCCTTTAGTAAAAAATATATATGTATATATATGATAGCGCCAAGCAAAGTGCAAGACTCTGTACAGGATGCCCATTTTCCTGCACCTCCCTAAGTAGGTGCTGAGTGACACCTTGTAGGTGCAGTTTGTTATAATGATAGGCTTTGCTCCCTAAAGGAGGAAATAGTCACCCAGCTGTCACATCAATGGCAAACTATTAGTTTAGTTTTTGCATAATAATTATTAATTTCAAGTTTCATTGTCAATAACCAATTGAGAATGTCATTCATTCATTTTCTACACCGTTTATCCTCATTACGACTTAATTGTCTGCTGGAGCCTATCCCAGCTGACTTTGGGCAGGAGGCGGGGCACACCCAGGACTGGTCGCCAGTCAATCGCAGGGCACATATAGACAAACAAACATTCACACTCACATTCATACGCGTGGACAATTTAGAGTCGCCAATTAACCTAACATGCATGTTCTTGGAATGTGGGAGGAAACCGGAGTACCCGGAGAAAACCCACACACGCACGGGGAGAACATGCAAACTCCACACAGAGATGCCCAACGGAGATTTGAATCCTGATCTCCTGACTGTGTGCTCGATGCAGCGTCTACGTATTTATGTCTATTCACTACCCCCCTCACCATTAGCTGTGTTTTGACAACCCACCATGTCATGCCACCCCAAACACGACTAAGCAAAGCATCAGCTCAGCAATGTCCTCTGTGTGGACTGTTATGGCGAGCGGACTCGCTGCCACACGCACACCGTGGTTCAAAGTCTACAAACTTCTTAACTTTGCATGAGAACACGCCCACAAAATTTGTTCCAATTGAAGTTACAGAGAGTACGGCGAGAGTGAAACAGTATCTCTTCCGTCCCTCCTCTCCTCCCACCACTCATCTCTGCGTATGCAGTCTTCATTTACTCATTTCTATTTATTTAGTTTTGTGCATGTAAAACTATAATTATTCTCTATAAAATGCATCTTGTGTTAATATTTCTGGGTGTTGGATTTACCTTATTTCTTACATTACAAATTGCTGCAGTTTTTGTACATTAGGACAGATTATTGATGAAAACCAAGATTCCACTCTATAGACTTATACTTAAAATGTGGAGAAATCGCATGCTTGATGTTGCTGTTTTGATTGTGTTTAATCTGCGATTGACTGGCGACCAGTCCAGGGTGTGCCTCTCAAAGTCTCAAAGTCAACTGGGATAGGCTCCAGCATACCTCTGCAACCAGTGAGGACAAACGGCATAGAAAAAGGATGGATGGTCAACTTACTAATAATTAATTAACTTAATTTATAGTCCATATGACCTTCAACCATCAATTGAAATGTGCACAGGTGGTAGTTAACTGTTGTTACTACAGTTGCTTTAATATTTAGATCATTTTCCTCCCCATTGAGGTTATAAAAGTATCCTTTTGCAGACCTGAGCATGACAAATATAGTCTGCCTATGGTTCTTCCTATGAGTGTTTGTGTTTCTGTGTATGAGATTCCTGTCACTCAAAGTCTGCTGTTTTGTAGTGTGGAGAAGATTTATGACAGCAATAAATAACCCTGTAAAAGCACTCACTGCACACCTTTTTAAGACAAGATGCATTACTCCAACACGTTCTTTCGATTACCTGTAGGGAGATGATGGAAAAACCCAATGACAGAGTAAAGAGGAATTTAGTGATATCACTTACATGATACATTAAATGTAATTCTTCACTATGATCAAATATTTTCAATGAGTGTTTACCTCTTTCGTAGAAGGGCCGCCCTGAGTCCAGCTGATAGTGGCATAAAAAGTTTAGTTTGACAGCATTCACTGCATCCACCAATACTGCACTACCTGTCAAGCGCTGTGGGTATAGCCCGTGTGGCAGCTTTGTTTAGTTCCAATTTTATGCCTTAGTTCCTGTTTAGAGACTCATCGTTTAGTTATTTTCATCACCAAGGTCTATAAGGACTGAGGGACGGTCCAGGGGCGGTTCTGTTTGCTTGTCTGCGTGCCACATGCAGGTGTGTCTTGCATTTTACATCATTAGCACTCAGTGGTCCGTTCCCATGTGGACGTCACTTTTTACTGATCCAACACTGTGTGGACACCGCCAATACCCCGGGAGCGTTCCTCCTGGGATATGAGGTATACTTACACTTATACTGTCACCCCTCCAAAATCAAAGCTATCAAGCTAGGCTGAAATTTGCAGCCAGATGCCTTCTGGACAAACGTTTTATGTTTAGATGAGACAAAGATTGAGGTATTTAGCCACAAATACATAAACTATTTCTGGAGGAGTCAAGGTGAGGCTTTTCAATCTGAGAACAGTATTATGCCAAACGTGGTGGCGGTAGTATCATGTTCTAAGACTGCTTTGCTGCCAATTTGGACCGCCTCCACACACTTCAACTTCACTTCACCTTGTATTTGCCGGACAATGATCTCAAAACTGGTCAGATAAAGCAGGTTAACATTAAAGGGTCACTGGCATGATTCTGAAATATGCTCTTTATTGTTTGTAATTATGTTGTGTGTAGTTTGTTTTATGAAATAAAAAGGTGCATTTGCAAAAACTACATGTGTTGTTCATGGCTGAAGCCATGATGAACTTCAGTTGCAGAAAAGGGGTTTTTCCCAAAAAGAAACACATCTCAAGGTAGCTCATCGTGCGGTATATGCATCCATTTTATTTTAATCCAAATAGTAGCCAAAACATGTCTGTGTAATACTGTAAGTTTGTTTTCTTTAATGCACATCCATGTCTGTTGACCTTCTCCATCATTAGTGAGAGAACTTTCTCAGATTTCTGTTGTGTCTAATTTGTAGTTTTATGTCCATTGACAAAGATGGTGGCTCAATGGTTGAGTCCTTCCCCAATCCCGTCATTGAAAAAATGAAATTATGTGAATGATGGAGAATGAAGTAGAAGAGAAAACAGGTGGTATTAGTATATAACACCCAATGTTCTGTGCTAACCAAAGAAAATCATTTTCAGAGATTTGTGGATTGATCACCAGTGCACGACAGTGTTAGAGCCCAGAAAAAAAAACACAATCTGAGATTTTGAAGTCATAAATTTATGAACGACTTTTTTTTCGTGTAAATTTACAACTTTTTGTTCTTGTAATTTCATGACCCTCTTTTGTAAATTTAAGAATTTTTTCTCATAAAGTTACTAATTTTTGCCTCCTAAATGCAAGACTTTTGTCTCGTAATTCTACGAGAATAAAGTCGCAATATTAAATGTCTGATGGAAAATAAAGCATTGTTTTTCAGGAAGAAAGAAAGTTGTCCTCTTGCTTTAGGCAAGCTTTTATTTAAAACGGGACAACAAAAGAGAGCATTTAAGCAGATTAGCAACGAATTAGCATCATCTCACTTCCGCCATCCGCAGCCCAACCCCTCCACATTAAGAGCCCCATTTCAGAACTGTCTCAAACAATGCCTGTAACATTAAGATCCGACTTTTATTCTCAAAAACTCTGATTATTTTAATACTCCATCGTAACAGGCATTGCCTAAGAGAGCTATAAAAAAAGGAGACTTTTTGTCCTTTTGCCTTGGTCAAAGGTGATATTACGACTTTTTTTCTCATAAATGTATGACTTTTTATTTTGTAAATTTAAAACTTTTTTCTCAAAATCTCAGATTTTATTTTTTATGTGTCCCTAATACTCAGTTGGACCAGCGTCACACATACTTTTGATGTCACAAGTTGACTGTATTTGCTTAAATGCATCTTCTGCTACTGCTGCTTCATTGTAACGTGTATGCCTCACTGTTGCCCCTGCAGATCAGAGGAAGTACTGCATGAACAAGTATTTGTCCAGTTAGACCAAATGTTTTGCGGTATAGATAATGGATGGATGGATTTACATATTTGGGTGATGTTTGATGAATCAAATGTAAAGCTTTGGTCTTGATCTACCAATCATTAGTATTTTTAAGCCTAAAACACGTATAAAAAGGAAAATCCTGTTTAAAATATTGGCTATACCTTTTCGTCTGAGTCGGATATTTAGACATGCAAATATTATAACTAAAATGTTATTGCTGACAAAAAGCAGTGCGGCCTTTTGTCTTTTAAATGGAGTTTACAAAATGTACTGTAATTTTACTTGACAAAACTATCATTTCAAAACGAAATCATTTAGATTACTAAATATGACTAAAACAAAAAAGGACTAAAACTACTGTCAAAATGAACAATGTAGTATAGCCACCAGCATAATTGCCTGCACTCATTAGAGACAGCTGGTCGAACAAGTATCCTCAGTAAATATGGTTTCACATTTAATGTTAATTGTAAATACAGTACTGGAGGGCAGAAAACAAATGGTACAAGGTTTGGAACATGAGATCACCATAATCCCATATTTTCCCGCTTACTCAGAGGGCACATCTCAGGTGTCTCTCTTTAAATATATTTAATTTTGTAAGGTGTTGAGAAAGAATCAAATGAGCACACCAGCCAGCAGGTCAGGTGCTGGCGGCCGTCCAAAAGTCATGAGTCACGTCTCAGGCGGCAGATGGTGTGATAACTCAACTCCTTGTTAACTTTGGCAGCGAGCACAGTGCCTTGCTGGAACCCATCCCAACTGTCCATCCACGTTCCTCCTCCCATGCACCCAACACCGCCACAGGCGTGTCATAAAAAGTCATAAATCACAGAAATCAACTTTCCACGCACATGGAGTCATAACAAACAACAGGTTATTTTTAGACTGAGGAAGAGAAGGAGGCCGGCTTAAATGATCTTTCTAGGTAAATATAGCTTTGGTGTCTTTATCTTGATTCGTTATCGCAGCACAATCTGTGTACATTCATTAGGAGCATGACGAATGTGTCGGAGCTACAACACAAAGGTCAGTGGACATTTGCAGCATGAAGAAGAATTCACCTGTCTCTGCAACATTTCAGACAAGGCAAATATTAAATAACCATTGTGCTGCAGGCCCGACACATTCCAGATCCAGCGACAAAAGCCATTAGCACCTGTGTTATCAATCAAATGTACAGTGCCCTGTCACTGGCTCTTTTCATGCATTCCAAGTGACAGACAACTTCAACCTGGCAAACGCAGTCATCTTGAGCAACTTCCCCGATCTTTCACAGCTGTCAGAAGAATAGAACGCCTTTGTTCGAATTGATTACACTCTTGCCGGTAGGAGCTGTCACTCATCTAGTCAGGTGACATTCACACTATCACGATCATGGGATGGATTGGTATGGGTGAGATGTCATAATCAGCTATCAAATATTCCAATGAACATTAAGACAGAGAGAGACAGGTATGAAAGAAAGAAATACTTTTGGTCTTGACTGTGTGTAAAATCTACTGAGACAGAATACACTTGTGTCGTTGTGTGTTACGGCAATGTAATGTAATGTGTTTAGACTGGCACAGCACACCTCTGACCAAATGATTTCTGGGGGGGCATTTCACATGCTCACAATCTAAATATTCACTTCCACTACTTTTGAGGTTGAGTTGGTCCAAAATTGACACATTAGCACAATAAACATCCACTCTGAGTGTGTGTGCCTGTTGAGTTGAAGGCCTTGTCCACAAGTAGCAGGGTATTTGTAAAACCGCATATGAAAAAAATGGTGTCCACACCAGCCCGTATTTTAAAAAAAAATACATACTCACATAACAGTATACATGCATTGAGAAACAAAATGTTATAAGCATGCCAAATCTGTAGGCGGCAGTTGTTTCTAAAATTCTATCCAATCAGAATCATCCTCTGTCATGCCGTCACTTCCGCAAAACATAAAACATGGCGCCGGGCTCATTCGTATGGACTGACAAGGAGGTAGAATTACTTCTAAACATTGTTTTAGAATACAAAGTCAACAAGCAAGCAAAAAGCGCTTGAACAAAAGCTTGAACAAAAGCTACAACCATCACAGTTCTGAGGGCATCCATGTTGTTTCTGATGTAAATACAGCTTAGATCATTTTCCTGCAGGGAGTGACGTTTGGAAACATAAAACTCCGGTTATTTGTGTCCATACCCAAACATACAGTTTTGTTCAAAATAATAGCAGTGCAATGTGACTATGCCATACTATTCTAATTATGTTATTTTTTATTTGATAATTTTATATATTAATTACCCGTCAGTAGATTGCAATGATTTGCATGCTTCATTAAAAAAATTATTTAATAATAATAAAGAGAAAATTTTGGTTAAAAAAAAGTTGTTCACTTTGTGCACAAAGACAGCCTGATACGGAACCAAAGCCGTAGCCGTAGTGGGTTACCTGCATCGTTGCACCCCTAGTACAGAGTGGATCCCCGCTTTTCACAGGGATTACTTACACCAGCAAAAAATCCATTCATTCATTCATTGCTTTTCTATGCCGCTTATCCTCATTAGGATTGCGGGTATGCTGGAGCCTATCCCAGCTCACTATAGACAAACAAACATTCACACTGACATTCATACCTATGGGCAATTTAGAGTGGCCAATTAACCTAACATGCATGTTTTTGGAATGTGGTAGGAAACCGGAATACCCGGAGAAAACCCACGCACGCACAGGGAGAACATGCAAACTCCACACAGAGATGCCCAACGAAGATTCAAACCCTGAACCTTCTGACTGTGACACCAATGTGCTACCCAATCGATCACCGTGCGGCCCAAAAAAATCCATATTTTTAATAAAAATCAAGACGGCCGTTTTTAAAACATGGTTACACTGCATGAAAGGAAAGACATCACTTCAAACCAGAGGATGCAGAATAAATGCCTTTAGAATTATAATTTATCATTGCATACTTAAAATTGAGTATTGCGCTTTGCACAAACAGTAAAGTTAACCCACTTTGTAGGTTTCTGGTAAATGCATCCCTGCCTGATTACTTCTTGATGTGTAACATGCTGAAGAGCTCTGTTTGCAGCTCCAACATTCCTGGTTTATGACTCAACAACCTGTTTCATAAGCGTGTGCGTGTAGTTGAGTTGCTCATGTGTCATCTTACAACACATGCGCACAAGGTTCTACAAGATATATGGTATATATCGTATACACTAGATCCCCGCACTTGATCTTTGATCAAAATATAATTGTTTTATTTATGGGAAAATGTACCATTTTTTTATTAAAATCTCCATAGTAAGACCAATAAATTGTTTGATTTTATTTGTTTCCATTGAAAATCCCTGTGATGTTCCCTACATTGGTAAAGCTTGAGTTGAACATAGAGTAGTCAATAGCAATCTTTAACTTGCTTGAAATAGTGCTGTGTATTTGCAATGCATCCGCTTGGCATTTACAGCCTTTCTCATACAACACAAACCAAAAACCTCCCTCACTTATTGCGCAACCAAAAGTTAGTCAGCTAGCCTTGCACATCAACCTCTAGAGGCTAAATGTAACCACCAAGAAGCAACCCTCGAGAGTGTGCTGCGTTAAACACATCTTGGAGTGAACCAAGACACTTCTCTCTGAGCTCAGGTTGACACAAGGGGCAGTTGTTCGTCCGCATCCTAATGCTACAGATCTCCCAGTACAATCAGGTCCTGATCTTTATCTGTTTTTTGAGGCTTTACTGCGCTCTGCTCCACGGGCAAAAGCTTTTGAGAGTACTTTATGGTGCAGCCCTGGCGGGTATTTTGTTACATCATGCTTCTTGACTGGCCTAGCATTTGAAAACAACTTTCCAGCTGAGCAATCCTCACATTAACATGTCATTCAGTTTTGATGCGTTCCATATGCAAAAATAAAATCGAGTCGAGACCTCTGATCAGAGAAATAAAATCATGTCTTTTCTGTCATGCCTCACTTAGTGTGGCCTAGCACAATATGGCGGTGTGCTTGAAGGAAAACAAATACTACGTCTCAGTACTCGGACGTGTTTGTGGCTGCTGCTTTCATGGGAATCACATGAGTGTTGCAGTGGCTAAAGACCAACAATTTTTACATTATTTATTTCTTTTACTTTCTTATCAGCTGTCTTTTTCACAGGGTGTGTTGTTCCCTGCAGCCATGTTGAAACACTGGGTGGTCACGTTGCTTTCACTTGCTTTCACAACATTGAACTACTCTAACTATGACTATGGTTGTTATGGTCATTTTTATATTAGTTGGATGATGTAATCAGTAGTATGCGGCAGAGATGGGAGACTGGAGTCACATGATTTGACTCCAGTCAGTTTTGAGTCGCAGTTTTTAGGACGTGACTTGCTTGACAAACGTTCCAAAAAAGACTTGACCTGACTTTGACTTAGTGTTCTTGACTTTTGACTTAACTTGGACTTGAGCTGATTGACTTGAAATTACTTGTTTTTGGTTTAACGCTTTGTTTTTTTTCCAAATCTGGCAGAACGCAACATGGATACGCCAGAAGGAAAAAAAAGACACAGAAAGATTTTTTGATTGTTTATTTATATACCTTGTTTCCAAACAGTGCTCGTAACACGGCAGTAAAACGGCTCAAACATGACAGAATTTTTTTTTTAATTCATCCTCAATTACCGCTGAAGTTGTGTTGTTCTTCTCACGTAGATGTCCAACCTTCTGAAATCAGTTGGGGAAATTTAACCTTTGACCCAGTTCAAGGGTCACACAAGTCCCCTGTGTTTACAGCTGTCTCAGGCAATGCCTGTTAAATTGAGCGTTAAAATCATCACAATTTTGAGAATTATGTTGTAAATTGACGAGAATAATGTTGTAGATTTTTGACAAAAGATTAGAGAGTAAAAACAAAAGTAAAAACGTATCTTTACGCTAGTAAAAGTCGTATCAACATTTTATAGGCATTGGCTGAGGCCGCTATGAACCGGGGAGCCTTATGTGGAGGGGCGGGGTATTAGTGGGTAGCGGTGAGATGATGCTAGCCCATGCTAACCTGGTTGTACCCAACTGCTCTGTTTTGCTGTATCGTTATAAATAAAAGCTTGTCTGAAGCCAGAGGGAAGTTCCCCTCCACACTGAAGATTTATGCTCTAGCTTCCCTTGGACACGTATGACACAATGACACGTAAAATTACCACTTTAAATCTCGTAATATTATGACTTTTAATGTTGTAAATTCACGACTTTAAATCTTGTAACATTACGACTTTTAAACTCAAAATCTTAAGTTATCAGGACAACTAATTGTATTATTTCCTATTTCAATTACTTATTTTTAACTTAGCTCTGTTTGGCTCTACAAGTTGTTTGTTGTTAAATATGTATTTTAAAAAAGTCTAGAAGTTTATAACTCTTGTTTTTAAACGTTTGATCTGTAAAACTGGCCTAATTAAAACGTGTATGACTTGACACAACTTGAGACGAAAAGCAGTGACTCGACTTGACTTGCTTGGTTCTCATAAAGATTGACTCGGACTTGCTTGTAACTTGAAGGTAAAGACTTGGTGCTTACTCACACCTCTGGTATGAAGTCAGGGTCACACAACACTGATATTCACAACTTAAGTTTGAGTATTTGTATTATGAAATTGTATTAATTTACTTCTACAGTCAATTATTTATTTAGTCAAGTGTCAAGTGTCTCTTAGCTGCACTGTTTCCTGTAGTGTATTTATTTGTATGTTAGATTTTCTTGTTCTATCAGATTTCAGCTTGTTTGTGTTGCCATATCAATGTAATCTGCACAGGGCCTTTAGAGTGCTGGCCCATGTCATATGCACATTATTAGCAATGAGTGTTGTTGAGCCAATGAAACCGATTCGCACCTCAGGGCCAGCAAGCAGGCCCACAGCGACATCAGAACTTTTCCATCCTCTGACTGGTTGATCAGCAAAACTGCTCTACTAGCCAAGTTTTGCCAACAATGGCTGACTGAAATTACATTTCTGGTGAGTAGATGTATTTTATTTAAAAGGTGTTATAGTTTTGTCCCGTTATTAGATAAATATTGAAAATGAATTCAGCTGATCTTATAGTGTGGATTGTGTTTGTTGTCTGTTGTTGTTGTCTGCCTCCACCAAGCCACACCCTGATTTTCACAGTTGCCAGTCAAGTTCTGGGTCACTCGAAACCCAGAGGCATCCATCTTGATTTTGGACAGATATCACGGATGAAAAACAAGACAGACGAGATTTCACCATAAACAGTTCTTGGAGCAGCCTGCAGCCCTGCCACATCAAAAAGAATGCATGCACAGTTTTGTCTAAGACACAACCAAGCTCCATGTCATTGTATTTTCCCATAGTCCCTTTTCTGTGTGTGATTGTATTAAATCATTCCACTGATCCATTCCTTTGCTAAGACACATCCTCTATAACTGTAAATGGTGCCAAGTGAGTGTAGTACCGGCCCACGTCATGAGAGTTCTACTCGGTATAGCTCAGTCATGTATAAGATCATCAGCACTCTATGGTGAAGTTTCTATTTTGGAGGGGTTTAGTGGACCAGAGAAAAAGGAAACCGTGGATAGAGTCATCAGGGTAGTAAGATGACGCTGAGTTTATGCCATTACCCCGGCTGCTTGCCGCTTTCATCAAGTAGCCCAGTTGTTGTTTTAACTCAGACCCCTCTCAGGAAGCCTTGGCACAGGATTACCCAGTACCCAGGGCCAACGAGGATTTGGACAGAGAAGGAGGAAACTCTTTTCATTAAACACCGCCTACTTCCAGTCATGCATTACCCCCCCAAGTCTTCCCCATGCCTGCAAAACAGGCAAGGGCAGATTTAGACAAGGTCTAGTCTAAATATATACTGTGTAAACACCGGGAAACAAAAAAAGCTCATGCCTTTCAAAACAAAGCTTATATCCACCAATGTTCACAACATCCTGGAAATCCTGGAGAGCATTTTAACTTTTATCTTTTAGTGGTGCAGTAGCACATCACAGACGGAGAGATAATGACACGCTTTACTGAAATGCACACTCCTCACGATGGGTGGTCTTGTCGGAACATTGCATAGGGAAGAGGCAATTAGTATGCAGGCCAGACTTTAACATCTCTGGTTTATGCATTTGGCACAGCTGGCCTCAAAACATCACTCAGATGTAAGGTAGTGGAGCGCGTGGCTACGAAAAACGACACTGGAAAACAACTTTCAAATTTTTCAGTAAACAGTCATGCATGGTAAGCTAAGTAATGGTGCACTCGCACTCGCACTAATCAGACTCACACTGGTCTGCACTCCCACTGCAATCATCCGCGCTTCAGCATGTTTGCCTTTGCTATCACTTCATAATGCAACACTGTGTTATTGTAACTTTGCAGAGGTTGTGGTTTATTTCAAGTCATTTGCTTTACTCTTATTATGCAACGGGATGATTATCATGTACAACTGGTCCATTAATTGTATGACTTGTCTACGGTTGTACACACATAAATGTGCATTAGCAAGGGCGCCTTGGGATTTGATTAGGTGGATTATTTGGAGTTTTTCCTGTCAGTTTATTATGCAAGGTGTGACCTCACAGATTCAGACTGGATAACAATAACACACCCACCACCTCCTTATAGTCTTCCTGGAACATAATAAATATTTATAATATAATATGTTTTTGCACAGCCGCACGTTGGCCACACAGTCAGGAGGTTTAGAAGATCTGGGTTTGAAACCGAGGGTAGCGGTGAGATGATGCTAGCCCATGCTAACCTGGTTGTACCCAACTGCTCTGTCCCGTTATAAATAAAAGCTTGTCTGAAGCCAGAGGGAAGTTCCCCTACCCACTGAAGATTTATTCTCTAGTTTCCCTCGGACACGTATGACACAATGACGCGTAAAATTACCACTTTAAATCTCATAAATTGACGACTTCTCGAAATCTTAATTTATCAGGACAACTAATTGTATTATTTAATTATTTATTTATTTTATTTTTTAAACTTGGCTCTGTTTGGTCCTACAAGTTGTTTGTTGTCAAATATGTAATAAAAAAGTAAGTTTATAACTCTTGTTTTTAAACTTTGAATTTGTAAAACTGGCCTAAAACGTGTATGACTTGACACAACTTGCAGACGAAAAGCAGTGACTCGACTTGATTTGCTTGACAAAGAGCAGTGACTTGACTTGACTTGTTTGGTTCTCATAAAGATCGACCTGGACTTGCTTGTAACTTGAAGGTAAAGACTTGGTGGTTACTTGTGACTTGTACATGAGTGACAGACTCACACCTCTGGTAAAAATCGAGATGAATTTTCTAAATGGGTGTCTGTAATCAAGTCGTCTCCATGAAATACAGAAACACAGTCCTCAAAAGTAACTCCATGTAACACTAAATGAGCCAGGCTTAGATGCAGACAGTAAGAAAATAGACAACACAGCATTAGACTATGGGGTCAGATGACCTTCTTGGAATCTTATACATACCAGTCTAAACCCTCGGTACTCGTTTGTGTGTGTGGCCGTCCTGCTGTGAGATACCACATCCATCATCATCTTATTACAGTGGCTTATAGGAAGGATGAAAATGCATAGACATGCTTACAGAAAGTCTTTACCATTGGATCGTTGGCCATAAGAGTGGGTTGTTCTACATACAAAGTCGTTTTCATTGGTTGACAGCTGTGGATGCTGGTGATAGTGGCTGATCTCTAGAATTGTGCATGGTCAGGTGCAGCCGTCAATCAAAGCGCTGGCTCCCAGTCAGAAACTTGGCAAATAGCCTAGGAGCGATCATCCAAAGCCTAAGTAAATATCTCACCCCTATAAAATAACACTCTCCATCCAAATTATCATTTCGAAACAGTAAAGTTCATACGTCGAGAATGGATTTTGAAGCTTATTGTGCTGCATTGTGTTTTATCGACAAGCCCCTCCCACCCACCATCAAAGTCTCACCGCTGCTACCCTGATGTTGTAGTAGCAGTTGGCAGAGAAGGATGTTGTGAAGATGACATGTAATCATTGTTGGCTGTGAAACTTCCATGCTCAGCAATGTCAAGACGGGCAGGAAAAACCCACAGGGCAGTGCGTCAATTCTTTGTTTGAGGTGTCTTGGCAGATGACCAAAGTGTGATTTCCCACACCGAGCATGCCGCAACACACCTTGAGCCCGGGAGACAGATGGAAAGATTGAGGAATGAATTACGGTATTGAAATTTAGCCCAGTTGCTTTTTTGGTCATCTTTGTCCAAGGTAGAAACTTGCTAAACAACATTAAATATTTCATTTAGTGTATTAAGGCAAAGCTCTCAATTTTCCATTCAATCTACGTTCTTACTCTCTCCTTTGGTCATGAACTTTGTGTAGTGACCGAAAGGACAAGATCGGGGGTACAAGCTGCCGAAATGAGGTTTCTCCGCAGGGTGGCAGGGCTCTCCCTTAGAAATAGGGTGAGAAGCACTGTCATCCGGTAGAGATTCTGAGTAGAACCGCTGCTCCTCCTCATTGAGAGGAGCCAGATGAGGTGGCCCGGGCATCTGGTTAGGATGCCTCCCGGACGCCTTCCTGGGGAGGTGTTCAGGGCACGTCCGACCGGTAGGAGGCCTCGGGGAAGACCCAGGACACGCTGGAGAGACGTAGTCTCTCAGCTGGCCTGGGAAAGCCTCGAGATCCATCGAAAAGAGCTGGACGAAGTGGCCGGGGAGAAAAAAGTCTGGGCTTCCCTGCTTAGGCTGCTGCCCCGGCGACCCGACCCGAAAAACGAAAGAAAATGGATGGATGGATGGGTGGATATCAGACCTCATAAAGTTCATTGTCACTAAACTTCAGCCGTTGTTTACAAATTTCCACATAGTAAGTAAGATAATGCTTCAGTCTAAGCTTGCAAACATGCTGATTTTACATTTTCTTCAGTGATGATTATCTAATAAAAGTTCATTGGCAAAATTACTACTACTACAACTCTGGCCGAGAATCATTATTCTACCATGCTGGTTCCCATCATGGATACATACATATTGATGGTAAAGACACATAAGCTCATTAATACCAAGAAGAGCTTTGCTTGTCAGCAGTGGCGACTGCTGGTCATTTGAGGGGAAGCTCATTATAAATGTCTTTATTTATTTATATGTAAATTCTATCCTCTGTTCCCAGTTTTTTTTTTACCTTCCTCTGGTGTTTGGGTCGGCCCGTTTCCAAGTTATAAAAAACATGAAATTAGTTTATTGCGTCAAGGTTTTTTGACTTTGTCAAGAACCTCTATATCAATAAAATAAAACAAAAAAAAATGTTTTTCACTAAATTATAAAATGTTCTGGTTGAAATTATGACTTTTGTGTTGTGCGGGTCAGTTTCAACTTGGTTATAAAAGTCGGATTATAAATTAATAATTCGAACCAAAACATAAATCATAAATTAACCTGTCAGCCAAAACACTGACAGACAGCTCCTCTCCCAATCATGTGAGCTTTAGGGGATGCTCATTTTGCCTTGTTTTCCAGTATTCCTGCACAAAAACAAAACAAACAAAGACGGGAATGTCCAGACATCCATCCATCTATCCATTTTCTTCCGTTTATCCGAGGTGGGGTCGCGGGGGCAGCAACCTAAGCAGGGAAGCCCAGACCCTGCCGAGTATAGAGGTGGTCCACAGTTCCACAACCAGGACGAAAACCACACTGCTCCTCCTGAATCCGAGATTTGACTATCCGGCGGATCCTTCTCTCCAGAACCCCTGAATAAACCTTACCGGGAAGGCTGAGGAGTGTGATCCGGTGAAAAATGAGGGAGAGGACACAGAGCAGCATAGCGTTACGGATGAGTAGGTTTCTGAGGAGGAAGACAATGTGGAGTATCATCCAGAAGACACAGACACATCTGATTAGACTGATGAGGAGGTCACCGGTGGTGAAGCTGCTCCTGTTAAAGGTTCAAGTCCAAAAATGGTAAGATCTTTTGGAGCTCAGTACCTCATGATGAACATGGCAGGGCAGCTGCTGGAAATGTCATCAAAATGACCCATGGAATCACAAGGTTTGCTGAGACAAGAGTCAGCGACATCAAGACATGTTTTGAGCTATTTATGCCATTGTCACTAAAAAGAGTCATAATTGCTATGACAAACCTGGAAGGAAAAAAAGTTCAGGGTGACACGTGGAAAGACATTGATCAGGAATACCTGGATGCCTATATTGGTGTTCTTCTTCTTGCTGGAGTGTACAGATCCTGCAATGAGGCCGCTGATAGTCTTTGGGACGCATCGACAGGCAGAAATATTTTCCGCGCAACAATGTCACTTCAGACCTTTCGCATGATATCGAGAGTCCTCAGATATGACAACAGAGATACCAGAGCAAGATCTGACAAGCTTACCCCTATCATGGATATCTGGGAAGGATGGACGCAGTTCCTTCTACTGATGTTCAAGTCAAAGGCATAGGTGAGAGTGCATGAACGTCTTGTCCCTTTCCGAGGAAAATGCCCCTTCCGGCAATACATACCCAGTGGGCCAGAGAAGTACGGCATAAAAATCTGGGCATCCTGCGATGCAAAAAACAGATATGCCTGGAATCTACAGATTTACACAGGCAAAGCTGCGAGTGGCATCCCCGAGAAGAACCAAGGAAACCGTGTGGTCCTCGATATGACTGCTGGACTGCAGGGCCACAATATCACTTGTGACAATTTTTTTTACCAGCTATGACCTTGGACAAGAACTTCTCAGGAGGAAACTTACCATGGTGGGCACAGTGAAAAAAAACTTATTGTGCTTCAAGTGCAAGAAATATCTCTGCAAAGAGCACACTAAAAGTGTCACTTTTTGCCACACATGGATCTAAACACACCTAAACACATACACATGCATGTTCTTGCACACATAGACTTTTACTCTGATTTGGTATTTTGGTTTGATTTGCTGGATTGGTTGTTTGTTTGACCTTGCAAATCTATATTTTGTGTTATGACCTGTTCTGCTTTTCATTTTGTGTTCATAATAAAGTTCTATTGCTGAAAAAAAAATACTTTTTTGCCTTTTTCTTGAAGTAAATATATATGGGTCGAAACTGACCCGTAACACCATAGATGTTACTATAGTTAATAATATTAAAATAAAAATAAAAATAAAACAAATTTATTTAATAGATGTGTTCTAATAGTGCTTAGTAATAGTCAGGTAATACAACAACCTTTTATTTATTTATGTTTCTGTTGAGGTTCATTTTACCATTTTTTAAAATTGTAATCGAGGGGTATACTGGCAAAAAAAAAGGCCCAGCGGCCCACACCAAAAATATTAAAACCAATATTTTCATGGATACTGAAGCCTAACAAGGTAACCAAGATATGAGAAAGAAATTGGATGATAGCTAATTGTTTTTAGTGTATTTTACAGCTGATTTAGGACACGGGTCAAAACCGACCCGTTAGCATAAGAGATGGTAACAGAAAGCAAACACAAGAGGAAGGTTACCAATACAAAGTCGCTGGGGATCGGTAAAGTCTCCGGATCAGTTCAAAAGAACAAAAAGAAAAACTTGGAAAATGCTCAGGTGGATGTTTATATTTCAAGATCGCTGATTCGCTCATTTTACTGTCTGATCAAAAAGAGATTCCGCCTCCGACAATCATCCAATCATCATTCAGAAACCGTGCGTCCCGACCAGCCCACTGCTCCTTATTAGACCCCCTGTGACGCACAGCGTCCAATGGGCGGGACAAAGCCCAGCAATGATCCAATGACCGTCCAGTTTTGCACGGTGGAACAACCCACACTACTCTTCCTCCTCGAAGTCAACAGACGCTCATTGTCGGACTATGTAAAAAGGTGGCTTTATTAAAACGCCGCGACTCTGTGGGGATGAATGAGAAGGAAAAAGCGTCAGTTACCTCCACTAAGTAGCTGGTTGTAAACAAAAGATGGACGTATTTCTACCGCGTATTTATTCAATTAAATGTACAAAGAGAAGTGAATATTTCAGCACTTTTTTAAGACATTTTGGGGGAAGCAATCACCACTACGTGACAGTAGCATTCCAAGTTGTTAGAGATTGTATACTACATTTTATATGAATAATGCAGAAATTCACTCCTGGATAAATATGTTTATTTAGTTCTATCCTCACAAAGATAATAACAATGTCAAGTTTTCAGTGACACTGGTATTATTGTTTTAGTTTCTGGTTGCCTTGGAAACTTCATATTTTGTCTTTGTTTCATAGCTCCCTCCCATTGGGATAGTTGACAGTATTTTCCCCATATTTTAAGGGGCTATCCACACAGAAAGGTCAAGATGGGAATGTATTTTATCATTTCAAGCCTTGAAAAGCGGAGGACGGACTTGTGAGCATGAATTCTTTCTTCTTCTATGGTTTGGTGTGTCACATGGTTCCGTTTACTTGTCTTTTCACAGCGCCAGGTACCCAGGTACTAAATGCATCATCCACAAGTTTTTAATTCTCATTTGTGAGATTCACCACCTCAATCCCAACCACAATGTATGCTCTACAAATGCATAGAGCAGGGTGTCCTGTGAAGATGTTTATTAATAAGCACCTTTTCGCAACCTTGGAATTTTAGCTGAATGACTCCAGTATTTATACTGCACAGTATGGTTGGAAAGGCACATATCAATATGTGTCCTAGTACTGTGGCTAGGCTCAGAATTTCATTTAAAAGCCACTGATCATAGTTAAGGAGAGGCATGAGATTGCAGGAATTTTTTCAACGTTTCTGTCCCATTTTTGTCAACAAAAATATTGTCCATAGAGTTTGAAAGTTGTCAAAAATGATGTAAATGTACTTATAGTGGTCGTAATCAATCATAATTTTCTTCCTATGGTCCACCCTTGACCGTTATTATCATAAATGTGTCTGTGACCAGATGAACTCCATCCATCCAGTCTTCCCCCATCCACACACAGACACTGCAGCTGTCCAAGTTTCCTCCTGGGTCAAAGGGAAAGTCCTAATGATCATCTCACTTCAGACTAGCACCTGTTTGCCCTGCCTTAGCCCGAGCCTTGTAAAGACAACAGAGAATTCAATAAAGCAAGCTTAGAGCCACGAGGCCTAACGCTGTCTCTGTTCCTCCTACTCGCATCTCTTTACATCCCCTCTTAATTAATAAGCATCATTCTGATTTTTTTCTCCTGCAGGCACAACAACTTCTACTCTAATAAAGCGCTAGTGTTCATCCAGCTCTGACTTTACCCATACAGAACTGATGCCAACTGTCAAGAAGCCAGAGGACAACGTGTGAGTCATTGCTGTGAGCTTCTACTGCGTTAGAGGCAAATCCCTGCAGAAAGCCCAACAAAGAAGATATTTACCAAAGTGTGGGAGGTCCACCTATTTTAAAACTAATGTGCCTCAGTGTGTATATCTGTGATATAAGCTTTCAAGCTCCCACCTCACAATGTGTCCCCAAATCATTTCTTCTCCCTGTTGCACTCACCTCTGCTTGACTTACAATTAACTGCAGTTGTTAATGGGCTCAAGAAGAATTTAGCCTGTAAACTGATACTACAGTTAGGACTTGGCTTTGCATAAATATGGGGGTTCTGCTTCCCCGGGGACGTGGGGCTGAAGAAGGGTGTCTTTGACAGGCTGCCAGGCCTGGAAAGAACTCCTGAGATGTCGGGGGATGGTGGATTGAGAGGAGCCCCTTCCAACAGGCTTCCCCTGAACCCTCTGGGGTTGCTCGGGACACCAGGTTAACCTGCAGAAAGCCAGATGAGACCCAGTGGACCAGTAAATCTCAAACACAGATACTCCACAAGATTTCCTTGCAGGGAAATTGGGACACTTGCATACCAGAAAATATACTACCTGTTTTCACATCCAGATATAAGGATCATGAGGAGTATAACATTTGTGTTTTTACTGTTTGCTTTTTTTCAATTGTTTGTTTTTACCAAAAAATCTAGAGAGTATTGCTTAATATGGTCTGATAAATTTCACAGTTCCTGAAATGTAGCCCAATGTGTTGTGTTGATGACCATAACATGACCGATTCATTTGAAAACAGCCAGTACTCAGTAGTGTTCAGAATAATAGCGGTCCAATGTGATTAACCAGATTAAGTACTGTTATTAGTATATTTTTATCCCTCCAGGACAAACAAGTTACCAGTAGGTGCAGTCGATTCTCAGAAAACAACCAAGACCCAGCATTCATGAAATGCACGCTCTTATGGGTGTCCAATTAAGCAATTAGTTGAAAGGGGGGTGTTAAAAAAATTGCAGTGTGGCATTCAATCAATGATCAGTGATCAATTTTGTGAAAAGACAGTTGTAAAGCAGGTGGCCCCTATTTAAGGATGAAATCAGGACTTGTTGAACATGCATTTCTCTTAGAAAGCCTGAAGAAAATGGGTTGATCATGACATTGTTCAGAAGAACAGCGTACTTTTATTAAAACATTGATTGGAGAGGGGAAACTTTACGAAGAGCCGATGAGAGTGAAATTGTTCTTTTTGGGTCCAAGGGCCGCAGACAGCTTGTGAGACGACCCCCAAACTGGGAAATCAAGCCACAGTGCACAGTGAAGACAGTGAAACATGGTGGTGCAAGCATTATAACATGGGCTTGTTTCACCTACTATGGAGTTGGCCCATTAATCACATAGCAGGGATCATGGATCAGTTTTCATATGTCAGAATACTTGAATAGGTCATGTTGCCTTATGCTGAAGAGGACATTGAAATGGGTGTTTCAACAAGACGATGACCCCAAACACATTAGTAAACAAGCAAACACAGCAAACCAAGAAATGTTACTGAATTGTAGAATGTTGTTCAAGTATCTTGGAATGGAATAACAGCTGAAAGGTGCCACACAATGGTTGACTCCATGCCACACAGATGTAAAGCATTTCTAAAAAACTGTGGACATACAAGTAAATTTTAGTTTAGTGATTCACACGATTGCCAAATCCGAGAAACAAAAAACTTTGGCCACATTTTTTTTGATTTTGTGAAGTCAACGGCAGACACTGCTATTTTTTAAACACATGCCTTTCAACTAATTTCCCAATTGCCCAGCGTGCCACGTTTTGGGGAGAAGAATAGTGTGTGCCTGCGCACCCATACTGATGATGATTGACCGTACTTTATTGGCTGCAATGACTCCCAAGCAGCAGTGCGCCAAAGAAAAGGAAAGCTATCCCCATGGAAGTGAAAGAGGACAACTTAAAAAGCTGCGAAACGAAACACACCCTCTAGTATAGGTGGCTGTTTTGTTCCCAACATCTCGACTGTTGCAACCATCATTAACGATAAAGATTATGCCATGGTAATGAATGCTCAAGGAGTCATGGATTCTGTGCCTTGTTACAAGGAGATCTGGGAAGAGAAGAGGAGATTCTCCTTCCAGATTAGCAGGGACAATAATAGAAGCCACAAAGGTTTGCAAGAAAACCACAGGGATAAAAGTAAGGAGTTGTTCTCTTTTTTATTACTGTTTTATTTAATTCTTGGATTTAATCTTGTTATGACAGGATTTTATACAGCCTTCAAGTGCATTTTACACAATTTTAAAAATACTATGTTGCAGGTCTTTCTACAATAACTGTTACCGCATTCAACATCCAAAAAAGACCACTTTGGAAGCACAAAATACATGGTAAAACTTTTAGATCCCATTGTCTTGTGCAAGTGTTACTCATGTTATGGTTTATGTTCAGTATCACCTGACCTTGACACAATCTTGTTAGCTGAAACATTTGTGTAGGCCATTTCTCCTCCCTCTCTACTTTGGTCATGCTTGAAGCCAGATCAAAATTAATGTCTAAAATGTTCCTCCCTCATTGTAACTCACAAGTACTTGTCAGATACTTGCAGATAACATGAATATTACTGATGGAAGTGATTCATGAGGTTAACTCTGAATGGAAAACCTACCTAGAAGATGTATTTTTAGTAAACTAAAAGAACTTCTCTCACAAATCACAATTTTGTGTGGAATGAGACGAGTTCACTTTTGTATCACTTTTTTCTAAATCACCACTCATTTACCAAACGACAAAGTCTCAATGTAATGTCAAAGTTAATTCATCGGATTCTAAATAGTGAATTACTGTAATTCAGCCTATAAAAGAGTTGGTTTATATAGAGCAAAAAGTTTTGTGCATCAAAGACAACAATGTCCCATCCAATAATGCCACTAACACAAACGTATGTTGAATTATCATTAAATCATTTTCATAGTAATCACAAATATACTGATATCAAAGATATACTGAGCAAAACAGATGTTTTGTAATCACTAGTGTCACGTAGTGTTCATTTCTGTTTAAATTGCAACACAACTTGGGACCAGCTCCGACACGGGTCATACAGGAGGTCCTCAGTCCTCAGTCCCCGTATGAGCTCCATTCCCACAATGGCAAGTGAGTAAGGTGAGTTTTTGGAACTTATACCTAAATTAACACCTAAGACATTAATACCCTATATAGAGCGCATGAAGGACTTACAATGATACAGTATGAAAATACAGTAATAAAAAGATTAAATACAAAAATTTAATGACACAGTTGTTAGAAACAAAACAACTCCTTACACAGTGGAACCTCAATGTACCATCTGTATGTGTCTTTATGTTACACTGTAGTGTAAAATGTAGGATACAATCTCTAGTTAGTTGTCAGTAAAGATCACACCTCAACTTTCTATCGAGTGGGTCATCTTCCAAGGGAGATGTTTGGAGTTGTTTAGCATAAGTATGCCCGTTCTAGTTAAAAATGAAAACTAAGGGTAACCCGCACCCGGGCTTGAACGCAGAACCTTTGTGATGAGAGGCGAGAGCGCTGACCACTCGGCCAAAAGGTCAGGCTGTCCGCCGAGCGATCAGCGCAGCTCTTAAGGCAGAGGAAGTGTTGCACGACCGCACTGCCTGGAATCCGTTCCGGAATCCGTTCCGGAAGCTTCCGCTGTAAGTGAAAATATGTTCTCAAACAGGCAAGTTTCTACATGCGCGCACGCACACACATAAGATCAGTTGATTTCACCCGTTGTGATGTTTGGCTGGAATGAAACCCTGCAAGTTTTTCTCTTCATGCCACATGACCACCCATTCCTTCAGTGCAGTCATGCCAAACGTTCTGGATAGAGCTAGTAGGCATCAAGGCTGTGCTGAACAATTTAAGTGTCTCTTTCCTAATTGCATGGTCACCTTAAAGTCCAGATGAAATGTTTTTATACTTCTCCACTGACAGGTTTAAACATGTTGATATCTCATGATAGCGGATAGACATTTCACTTTCTGATAAGTTCTTTTCTGACTGAAAAGATATGTTATCACAATACTTGAGAAAGTGCAGGGTATTTACAAACAAAAAAGTATCTGTGATGTTTAGCAACAAGCAGCTTGTTTGTGGTGTGCCTGCGATATTTCAGCCATGTTTGTGGAATGTGATGCTGCAGGATCCACTGCCGCTTTGTAGCGCACCTGAACACATGAACACAAAAAAAACACAACACACGTACAAATCCTGCAAAAAGGTATACTTTTTTTTTTGTCTTGTCCAGCATCATAACAGCTGAATGGGAGTCAAGCTGCCTTTAAATGCTGAGCAAAATTTCTTTGCCAAGGGAGACTTCATAATCCAAATGAGTCTCCCTTGGCATTTGACTGCGTTTATTATGAATTTTGTTGCGCCACATTTCGATGCCGGAGCTGACCTGAAAAGGGACGGGTGGGGGGTGGGGTGAGGGATATAAGAAAGGGTGCAGAAGAACCTCACAAACATATTTCAACCATATTATAAACAACCGTGATAATCACAATTTCAGCAACAACCAGAACAGTCACAGAGCAAAATGAGCAAAAATACAGGGGAAAAAAAATAAATAAAATAATAATAATAATAATAATACATGTGTATACACACATATATATATATATATATATATATATATACACACATGTATACATACACACACACATATATATACCTATATATACACACACACACATATATATGTATATATACATACATATGTACATTTGTTACATACATACATATGTTCCCTACATACATACGGTGTGCATATATATGTTTACACACATACATACATATTTACTAATAATGATAAACATACAAGAAAAACAACAAGAAAAGAAACAGAACCTCTTGAACAATGACCATCCAGATGACACGTGCAACAAATCTACATTAAATCTTCATTAGTCTGCAGTGACAGGATAACTACATCAGAGTGAAACAGAGAATGAGGAGATGTTCGTGGTGAACACACCGATGCATCCCAAACCACACTCCCTCCAAAAGCAAGGGTCCGACTAGGAAGACGCCGGAGCTTGGCCCCCCAGCAGGCTTCCTACAGAGGGGAAGGCCCGACCCCGCCCCCCCAAGAGCCAACCGCGAGTCCAATCCGAAGAGGTGCAAGGGAGACCCGGCCAGACTCCACTCGGCAGCCGAGCAAGGGCCACAAGGGGGGCCCGGGCGCCAACCGCCGGAACATCCCCTGGGGGCCGGCCAGCTTCGGGCAAGCAGGGCAACTGCCCCCGAGCCCCCGGACCCAGAAGCCACCCAACCCCCCAAAGCAAGGGCCATACTCAACACCCCAGTGCTCACACACCCTAGCCCCAGTACCCACACCAACCCCTGTTCCCCCACTCACACATGCCAACACGCATACACCCACACACCTACATTTTCACATATGCACCTGGATGTGCCACCCCCCCATGCAGCGAGCAGCACCACCGCGAGCTCCCTCGAGACACACCACCATACCCGGCCGCCGAGAATCCCACAGCACACACGCACACAGGCACGCAGGCACGCAGGCACTCCTCCCAGCACCGCTGCCGACTGAGACCCGGAGCCGAAAAAACTACTCCCCCCACCGCCCCCCGGCCCAGGGAGCGTCCAAGAAAACAGGAGTGTAATAGGACCCTCTAATCGCAGCCCCCACACCCAAGTAAAAGTGTTATGAGGTGTGAGATGTGTTTGTGTAGGCAGTTAAAACTGAGGAGTCGAAACTCTGTGACACCATGGGCAGAACCACTTCGCCGGCTGAGCACGGCTGAGTAGCTCTGCCCACCCTGTGACACGAGTCCCGCCACCTCAAAAATGAATGTGAGGTGTCTTTGAGTCTATGTATAGTGAATAAGTGTAATTAAAACTGGGGAGTTTGCGGCTCCCAGGGCATCACAGAAGAAGGTCATGTTTGTGACCCCCCCCTGCCACAACCACATGGAGCACGCACACTCCCCAAGATCCTATGTGCTTGTTTGCAGGGAGTGGGGGGCGAGGGCGCGAGGGATAGTAAGACTGGGAGGGAAGAAAATATATAATTTCCCTCCCAGAGGACGAGCCATTGGGCAGTAGGCACCCCTGTTTCCCGGGACCCACCGAGGGATAGGGGCCGGCACGAGGCGAGGCCATCCATAGGCCCCGGACGCCCAGCGACCGCAGTCCGAGGGCAGCCTCACCCAGATGTCACACACAATATCCAACAGGCGCGCCACTGTAGGAGATTCCGGCGGCCCACACCCCCGAACACCACCACCGCCATCCCCACCCCGTATCCGAGAGGAACCCGGGCAACACACCCCACCCCTCGGAGAGGCAGCAACCCTCCAGACACAATCACACACCTCACCCCCCACCACTGTCCCCAGTGCACACATCCCTGTTGTGAATCCCCTGCACCCAACATACGACATACAACACACACACAAACACACTGACACACCCCTGCACTCGCACACACAAACCCACACCCGCCCAACCGCATGCACACTCCCCCAACCCTGGTCCTCCCATGCACCAATCTGGCACCGGGACGCGCACCCATCCACCCCCGCAGCAGCGAGTCCGGGCCAACCCAGATGCCCCCGGGGGTCAGATACGCCCCCACTCCCACATCCGGGTAGAGGCAGCCCCCGGAACCCAGGGCCCAGGAGTGCGCCCCACCCACACCCAGCCAGCCCAGCCACCCGACCCGGGGCCCGACGGCCATGACTCAGGACCCACCCCACGGTCCCCCGCCCCTCCACCAACCGGTCGTCTCGGCACCAGACCTACCCCAGCCTCTATAGAGATAAACACCGGTCCCCCGCAGAGCAGTGTAGCCCAGCCCCCATCTCCAAGGGACCCCCAGCGGCCCGTATGCCCCTGGCACCTCCGCCAGCCGCCCAACTCTCAGAGTGAAGTGAAAGAGCTAATCACCGGGGACCAGAGTGAATGAGATTGGTCCAATTGATTGTGTTAAGAGCTAGACATTGTCTCACAAGAGATATGATCTAATAAAAGGTTCCTAAATTGGTTCATACTTAGATTGGCTTTTGTTTTCCAATTCATGAGAAAACAAAAGCCAATCTAAGTATGAACCAATTTAGATTGGCTTTTGTTTTCCAATTCATGAGAATAGTTTTCTTTGCGATGCATAACGCAGTAAGGACCATACGTGAGGTGTTATTATCGATTTTGATGTTACCTAAATGGCCAAGTAAACACAATGTGGGGTGTGCTGGAATATTACATCTGGACCAAGTGGACAGCTCCTCATATACTTGAAGCTAAATCTTTTGGACAGGTGCACAATACCAAACAGCATGTATTTAGTTATCAACAGAGTTATTTGTGCACTGTGAGCAAATATTTGACTTTGTGAGACCCATCTTGAACATCCTTTGTCCTGTATAATGAGTCCTATGAAGAATTTTGAACTGAATTAGCTGTAGATTTAAGTTTTTCGTCATTTTAAATGTATTTGAACATATTTGTATCCGTGTGTTTTGATCCAAACTACTGAGTAGGTCTGTTTCCCATTTTGCAGTCGGTAGGTGTATTAAATCTTCTGTTTTATTGTTAAGCCCTTATATTTTTGATAATAACTTTGGGGCGCAGAGGTTGCAGAATTTTGACACCTTGGTTGGCATTTGCAGGTTCAATTGATTGGCCGTGTATTTTTTTCCTATTATAGATTTGATTTGGTGGTATTCTAAAAATTTGGTGCTGCTGATTCCATATTGGGAGGTGAGCGTATCAAATGACACAAACTTTCCTTCCACTATGATATTATCTAAGTGTTTTATCCTTTTTTTTTTCCAGCGAGAAAAGTTTATCATTCTTTTATTTTGTAGGATGTCAGGGTTGTTCCAGATGGGTGTCAGCTTACATGGATAAAAGGAACATTTGTTTATTTTAAGAAATTCCCACCAAGCTGTCAGAGTGGAGCTGATGTTCATACTTTTGTAACATTTATGATGTTTAATGGTTGAACTGATGAATGGTAGATCACAGATTGCTAGATCATCACACAGTGCTTGCTCTATATCTTGCCATGGCTCTTCTGGATAACTCGGTTTGAGCCATTTGGAGACATATTGCAGTTGATTGGCTAAGAAATACTGAGAAAATTCCGGAAGCTCTAAACCACCCCTGCCTTTGGTTTGTTTTAACGTATTTAAGCTGATACGTGATGGTTTTTCTTTCCAAAGGAATTTAGAGATGTGGGAGTCCAGTGACTTGAACCAGTTGGAGGATGGTTTGGTGGGTATCATTGAAAACAAATAATTAATTTTCGGTAAAACCATCATCTTGACGGCAGCCACTCTCCCCATGAGTGATATGGGTAGACGTCTCCACCTCAAAAGATCACCCTCAGTTGTTTTCAAAAGTTGAACATAATTCAACTGTGTCAGCTCTGACAACTTGGGTGAAATGTTTATACCCAAATATCGGATATTTCCTGTCCGTATTATGGCATCAGGTATACCCTTAAAGTGACAGTTTATGGGTAGCGCTGTGGTCTTAGACCAGTTAATAGAGTAATCAGACACTGATGAGTACTTGTTTATAAGTTGAATCGTGCGGGAACGGGACGCTTGAGTATTCTGGAGAAAAAGTAATACATCATCAGCGTAGAGACTTATTTTGTGAACCATTTCTCTGGTGCGGATTTCTTTGATTTCTTCATGTTGTCTGATGGCCGCTGCTAAGGGTTCGATAAATATGGAAAACAGTGAAGGGGACAGCGGACAGCCCTGCCTTGTGCCTCTGTGAAGGCTAAAGCTTGAAGAAGTTTGATCATTGGTCCTCACACATGCATGTAAAATATAAAATATTCTGATCCAATCAATAAAACCCGGTCCAAACCCAAATTTATTTAATGTTCTAAATAGGAAGTTCCAGTTTACCCTGTCAAATGCTTTTCTGCATCTAGAGAAAGGATTTTAGTTTCCAAATCCTGTATGTAAGAATAATCTATGAGGTTAATTAATCTTCGTGTGTTAGTTGAGGAGTGTCTACCTTTAATAAAACCTGTTTGGTCTGGATGGATTATGAAAGGAGTAATTTTCTCTAACCTTCTAGCCAAAGCTTTACTGATTATTTTAAAATCTACATTAATTAATAAAATTGGGAGGTAGCTAGATGGGAGTGTGGAGTCTTTTCCTGGTTTTAATAAGAGAGTAATATTAGCTAAATTCATAGTTGGAGGCATTTTATTTTTCTCCTTTATTTCTAATAACATTTTGTTAAAAGTTGGCGCCAGTGTAGTCCAGAATTCTTTGTAGAATTCAGCAGGAAAACCATCTGGGCCTGGGGCTTTATTATTAGGCATGAGCTGGAGAGCTTCCTGGAGTTCGCCAACAGATAGAGGTGAGTCCAGAGATGTTTTCTGGTTCTGTTGTAATATTGGTAGATTTAAATTATTAAGAAACTGATCTATATCATCATCTGATGGGTCTAATTGTGGTGTGTATAATGCTTTATAAAAATCCCTGAAAATCGTGTTTATTTTATCAGGGTCATGGCTGATATTTCCTGCTGAGTCTTTTACGCCGTAGATAGTTGTTTTCTCTTTATTTGTTTTTAATTGATTAGCCAAAAATCTCCCAGATTTGTTACTATGTTCAAAGTTCTCCAAGCGAAGCCTTTGTACTAAGAATTGTGTTTTCTTATTTAATAATTCCTCAAATTCCAGTTTGTTTTTTCTTATAATCGTTTAGAGTGTGTTCATCTTGAGAGACAGAGTAGGCCTCCTCTAACGATTTCATTTTACCTTCCAAAACTGATATTTTGGAAGTCTCTTTCTTTTTCTTGTAAGAGGAAAATGAAATTATTTTTCCACGCATTACTGCCGTCCCTGCCTCCCAGAGAACACACGCTGATGTTCCTGGTTCCACCAGGACACCCTGGGCCGCAGTGCGATGATTGACTTTGTGGTTGTGTCGTCGGACTTGCAACCACATGTTTTGGACACTCATGTGAGGAGAGGGGCGGAGCTGTCAACTGATCACCACCTGGTGGTGAGTTGGTTCCGATGGTGGGGGAGGATGCCGGTCAGACTTGGCAGACCCAAACGCATTGTGAGGGTCTTCATCTGTTTTATGTTTGTTTTATTTTTGGATCATTACAAATATGCTTTGTTTTAGTAGTACAAAGTAAAAATATATGATATATAGAACAAGTTATGCTTAAAAGATTTACAAACTATTCATCACAAAAAAAAAACATTGCGATGCATCGCAGGCCTCTGAATCGTAATGGCATCAAATCGCGAAGTGGCCAGAGATTCCCACCCCTAGTGTTTATATTCGAGGTCGGAAACTGGTGGATTAGGAAACGGGTGTTAGGAATGAGGTCTTGCCTCAGGTGGAGAAGTTCAAGCATCTCAGGGTCTTGTTCACGAGTGAGGGAAGGTTGGAGCGCGAGGTGAACAGACGGAACGGTGCAGCGTCAGCGGTAATGCGGTTGCTGTACCGGACCGTCGTGGTGAAGAGAGAGCTGAGGCGGAAGGCAAAGCTCTCTGTTTACAGATCGATCTACGTTCCTACCCTCACCTATGGTCATGAGCTTTGGGTCATGACCGAAAGATAGAGATTGCGGATGCAAGAGGCGGAAATGGTTTCCTCCGTAGGGTGGCCGGACTCACCCTAAGAGATAAGAGAGGAGTTCTGCCATCCAGGACGAGATCAGAGTAGAGCCGCTGCTCCTTCACATTGAGAGGAACTAGTTGAGGTGGCTTGGCATCTAGTCCGGAGGCCTCCCTGGTAAGGTTTTCTGGGCATGCCCAGCCAGGAGAAAGCCCCGGGTCAGACCTAGGACACGCTGGAGGGATTATGTCTCACAGGTGGCCTGGGAATGCCTTGGGGTCCTCCCAGACCGGGAGGTCTGGACTTCCCTACTGAGACTGCTGCCCCAGTAGAAAAGCGATGAATGTATGAATGCTGTTTATGATTTATTGTCCTTTCAACAGTTTCACATTGTACAGTTACAATGAATAAATCACCACTGGTACTGTAAATCATATTATGCTAAAGTATTGTCTATAGAAACAGTTGTGTCAATTTTATAATCCAATTGTGTTTGTCAGTTTTTTGGATGGTTATATTAATGTTTTCCATACTTTAGCCAACTAGTCATTTCAGATTGCATACAAATTCATTTTTTTGCATGTTCAGTAATATTGTTCAAACGTTTTACACACTACTCCTCAACTTTTAGTATCTACTTATGTGATACATTGTTCAGTATAGTGGTGTAATTAAGGGATTGCCTTTTTGTATGTACTTCAGTGGGTCAAGTTGACACAGTACATGCGAACGGATCGTAGCAGGTCAGTCCGGACCAAAAAGTCCAGGGCAAAAATTTTGAACCAGTCCACCCATGGCTGGGTGAGCTCTCACAGGTGGTCCTGAATATGAATTTTCAATTAAAACCATTTGATTGCATGTCTGCCATCCAGAAATGTCATATATTGTCAAGTGTGTGAACATTAATTACAGACAAATGAAAAAAATGTGTACCAGTTCCAGCATGCTTCCATGGATGATGTGAAGCACTGTCCACTGTACCACTGAAGTAGGGCACACACAGTGAGTCTTGAAGTGATGCACAACCAACGAACACAACAGCACAAAGGGCTGCAGCTGCTTCTGTGAGAGAGTCTGAAGTTTGGGCATGTGAACACATTTTAGTAAAATACTTCATCTTTGATCTCAACTACAGACTTGTAAAGTTTCCATGACTCAAACGTAAATGTGGACACGTCACATAAAGTGGATATAGTCAAACATTCAAGGGATTTAACTTGGATTTGAAGTGGACTAAAAGTCCATAGACTCACCAATCCCTGTCAGACCCACCCTCATGAGCTCAACTCACCCTGATGAATAGCTTTGGTTGCAGGTGAACACACACTAGCAGGCAGGGAGACACACGCAACAAATAGATGTTGCTGTTAAAAAGGCTTAGATGTTCCTTTGCACACATGCAGTAACACTCTGAAAGTCACTGTAACATTTATTGTTTTGTGGCCCACAGCAAATACACGCACAGCACCACGCAAATACAGTAGTAGTGAGAAGGTACGCAGTATGCCACTAGTAAAGTTAGTTCCAGGTGAATTTGGGGCTTCTGTAGGAAACATTGAATAAACTGAGTTACCTTCCAATGGTGAGAGTCATATACTTGATCTCAACCCAGTACAGTGGATCCCTGCATATATGTGACCTAACAGATGTGCAGATTTCAGAATGTATTTTTTATGTACAGTTATCGTTTGCGAAAGAACCATTTGGTTTATTAAGCTCCTGGTAGTCTGTGTTAGTGTCATAATAAACTGCTGCAGGAAAACATGAATTAGAATTGTAATAAGTACCAAGCAGAAAGTAGAAGCTTTTATTGCAAAAAGTCAACTAATGGCTCCTGAAAATCTTTCAGGATGAGGCTGTGAATGAACTGCTGTGTGTGAGTGACAGTAAAACGGCACATAATGCCTGGGAATAAGCCCATAATCTAGGGTATCAAATTCAGCGTGCTGGTTAACGGCCTTGACTGGAGTGAATGGACTCTTTGTGGAGGTTGCGACATACAGCCTAATTTGCATGCAATGATAAACGTTGTTTACACTGGAGATACAACTTTGTGAAGTGGTCGATAAATGCACTATGAATGATGGATTTACTGTTTCTTGTGGGTGGCAAGAAATTCTGTAGTGAGGGCACGCACACACAAATACACCAATTCATGCTGCGAGTATGCAAACATAAGCTTCTCAGCTGATAAGCAAACACACATGTTCAGAGGAAACATGCAACAAGAGTGTGACATAACACAAATGCTAAACAATATCCACTCTGCTGGTGATAAATGCCAATGCTATACCCATCATTCATATTTCACCATCACACTCAACCATATCTATCTTTACCATGTAGATTGGATAGACTCATAGATATAAGCTTAGGCTCTTGGAAAAGGAGGGGCTCAAGAAAGCGTAGGAAGGCTGCATCATTCCAAAATGAAGAATCCCTTCCCTCAGCAGAGAGGGCAGACTAAAGGGAGGGGACCAGGCCCACAAGGAAACCTGGGCCTCGTTCACAGAACAGCCGGTGATTTGTCATCCAACATGAGTTTTGGTAATGTGGAGGGAGCGAGGTGGAGGAATGGAGAGTTGGGGTGGTGGACAGGGGCAGCGATTTAAGGCAGTAAATGGGTTTTGGGTCACTAGGATCACACACTGGGCTAGTCACTGGGTTCTTAAACTGGACAGGCTAGGGATAATGGAATAAGATTAGAGGATGGGAGTCAGACCTCCTCTGTCTAACAAAGTCATAACACTGCTTCGGAACTTATGTCTGTGGAAAAAACATCTAGTTCCTTTTCAAAACAATATCATTTACAGTGCTGGGCAACTGGTTCCAGTTCAAGAAGCTTGTTTGCCTATTGTTGTAGTCAAGACGACATAAACCAGAACAAAATCAAGACCAAGAATTGAGGAGTGGAGACTTAAAAACAAGATCAGTCAAGCCCAAGTTAAACCTAAGTTAACGCTTGTATAATAACGTGTACAAAATGTGAATAAAATTGCTAAAATATGATATTAAAACTCATTTTCAGCATTTGAGAATCATCTTAAACAATACGAAACACCTAGTGATCTGAAACTTTCGCAACGTGACCAATCAAAAATGCTATTAAAGGCGGTGTGTTTCAGGTTTAAATAAAAAGCAGCAGCAGTCGTGCGTAACTTGAGTCATGTTGAGGGCAAGTTAATTTCTTCTTTCAGGGGAGCACAATATTTGCACAGTGCGAATGTGGCGTTGTTTTTTAGATGTCTATATTAAGCAAAGCAAAGCATGCATAAACATATTTTACTATCACAAGAAAAGCAAAGGGAAGTTTGCTATCCTTATCAGATTCGTATTAATATTGGCTGATATACAACGTTGCTGTATCACATATGAAGAAGTGGTATTGGGACATTCCTACTACAGTATTTAGCAGAGAGTAATTAAAAACTAGAAAAAATAAATAGAATTAGCCCTTTATTGTAGGAATATTTCCTCTTCTGTTCATATTCTGTAACCATCATTTTTTGGTCACGCCAGTAAATTAATTTAGGAAACTAGTCCTAGGTCCTTGTGTCAGTTGAAGTAATTGAACCTGGGGTTCTTTAGGATTCACTTGATCTCACCTGCCAACACCTTGATGAGGAATGGCAATAACAAATTGAAGTGAGCAATATAATACCGCTAAATATTTTCCAGTATATTACAGCAATTCCCCGATACCATAAAAATATCCCCCTTTGGGGCAATCAAAGAAATCTACCACATTAGTGTAAAGGCTTGATTCTTATCATTCACCGTACAATTAATTTCATTCTGAATGAGAAATGTCTAGGTACTATAATGATGGTACTATAATGAACGTTCCCTCTAATCATGCACTGATTTTGTGTTTTAACCATCCATCCATCTTCTATGCCACTTATCCTCATTAGCACTGCAAATTCTTGCTGTGCATCAAAATAAAATCCAACCAAAACTCTAAATAAAATAATCACATAACATTTTATTCCGTACCATTTTGCAAAGCCACTTTGTGAGTGGCAGGCGACAACAAGCGGTAACAACAGAAACAATCAATCAATTCATTAACAGCACGTTACACACTAGACCGAATGGTGCGTTAAAGAAGTTAAATGCTGCTTGCTAAAAAGGACAATTGTGAAACTAATGGGCAGCGCAAAACAAAAGTTTTCTGCAAGATTCAGGTGGTTAGTTGTATGAGACTACGGCCGAGATCGAGAGTTAAAAAAGCTACATTGTGGAGTCCTCCTTGCAGTCTGTTTGAAACCAGTCATATACTAAATATGACAGAATGGAAATGCTCAGTTTTCAGGTTTCTCAGGTTTTGGACAGTTGCAATACTACAGTGTGCACATCCGATACTGCTCACAGAGATCCAAGGAAGCCACAAGTGGTTTTTGATGGCCTACCCTGAACTAGTGTTATCTTTTGTTAAGAATCACTTTTTTTTCCCTAAAGTTTGTGTAGATCCACACATATGCAGAGATATAGACATGCATGCATGCATACGTGACATGGTTTAGCACTCCCTGACAAAAAACTGATTGGTGTTTGTGCCTCTGGGTGGGCTGATTTCAAGTGTCCCTGAGGTCTCGTTCGAGGGAGAAAGAGAGACAGCGGCCTGGAAACCTACTCCTCTGCATCCCTCTCTATGACAGATGCTGGGAAAGAACCTTGCATACACCCATCATGCACTCAGCCTTGTTCTTTCATGCAGGGCCCACACATTTCATCTAAAGGTTTGTATGGATTTTTCTGTGCACAGAACTTCCGGTGGCCCATCCACAGAGACATTCCCGCATCCTGGCTTATAATTGTAGCAAATTTACAACGTCTTGTTTAGCGGAATTTGAATGACATCTGCTCTGGGTGACTGGAAATAGGGCAACTGCCGGGCCAGTGAGCCAGAGAAAACAGAACGTGAGATAAATCAACCAAGTGGGGGAGAAAAGGAAATAAAAAGAAGGAACAGGAGCCAAAATATGAGCATTGTCCCAAATAAATTATAAAAATTCTGCCTTTACAAAGACATTTCTAATATCTGAGTGACACTGTCAAAAAGATAATGTTTATTATTGTAGTTGTACATTACAGTGAGTTAAACCTGCACTGCAGGTTTCACGACTGAAACCGCATTTAAACCCTAACTAGGCTCACACGCTTATTAAGGTAAATGTAGCGCAGGTTCACGGCTGAGATCAGGGATCTTGGTCTCAAAATGTTGGTGACCACTCTTCTACAGGGTCTTTGGTGTTGGATACTAATGTCCCATGATATCTTCAATAAGTAAGGTTAATTGTCCTTGGATTGAAGTTCACTATAACAATAATGACCAAAATCACAATCCAATTGAAATTCAGATAGGAGCAGCAGGATTAAAGCACCTGAATGTCAATACTCTATCCAAAAATAAATACAAAAAAATATTTTTTGTAAAAATAAATAGAATTATACAAATTAATTAAATACAATTACTATTGTGTATGTTTAGTGGGTTATCAAAAAAGATTTTAAGAAAGGCTTCCACTTCTTTTCTTTTTTTTTTCAATCCCTTCTCCAATGGAAAATGGTGGGTGGGGCAGCCACCCTCCACCTTTGAGAATTAGATGAAGCACCGGTAATGTGTATCTTTTACCCTCCGCTGGTATCTGTAAACCAGTCGTCTAAAACTACAAGTATGGAGCCCAAAGGATCTGGAGCAATTTTAATTCTAAAAATAGCTGAAAGGGTTACAGAAATGCGCCGCCAAAAAAACTTTCAGGCTTGGACAAAACCAATATGGATATAGGGCAGTGTTGCATCTAATATGTGGCAAGATTTTGGCTAATTTGGTTATCAAATAATGCGCTCAGTGCACCACTTTAAATTGGATCAGAGCATGTCAAGCACACACTGAGGATGAGTGCACCCCTTCCAGCGCCTTGGTCCACATTCTGGCATCTAATTTTATGTGAAGATCCTGTTCCCATGCTCTTCTAATTTTGGAAAGTGAGAGAAAATCTTTATTGGAAATTAAAACTGAGTATGTGTGACACTGTCCCTTTTCCACCCCATAGGTCAAGAGACCTCGTATCATATTATCTATGAACGTCCCTGGAGGAACTGCACTAACATGCTTTTATTTTTAATTTACAGATATCTAAAATGATGCAAACATTTATTTTACAAAGCAGATATATAGAATATGTAGATACACTGCTCAAAAAAATTAGAGAAACGCTTTGAAAACACATCAGATCTAAACGGGGGGAAAAATGATTTTGAATATAAAAGTAGGGGATGTATTAGTAACAACAAAATGATGCTACATAGTTTGATAGAAATGAAAATGATCACCCTATGGGGGGTGGGATCAAAAACACCCCAAAAATGAAAGTGAAAAAATGATGCAGCAGACCGGTCCATTTTGCCAAAATGTCATTGTATCAACTCAAAATGATTCTCAGAAGTTTCTGTGGCCCCCATGTGCTTGTACGCATGACTGACAACGTCGGGCCATTCTCCTAATGAGACAACGGATGGTGTCCTGGGGTATCTACTCCCAGATCTGGACCAGGGCATCACTGAGCTCCTGGACAGTCTGAGGATCAACCTGGCGGCGCCGGATGGACCGGATGAATACCATTGATACCAGTCAATGGTATCAATTCCTTCATCCTCCACGAACTGCCCACATACTCTAGCCACATAAAGTTGGGCATTGTCGTAGACCAGGAGGAACCCAGGTCCCACTGCACCAACGTAGGTTCTGACAATGGGTCCAAAGATTTCATCTGATACCCAATAGCAGTCATGGTGCCAAAATCTAACCTGTAGAGGTCTTTGCATCCTTCCAGGGATATGCCTCCCACAGGCCATCACTGACCCACCACCAAACCGGTCAAGCTGAATGATGTTGCAGGCAGCATAACGTTCTCCACGGCATCTCCAGACCCTTTCACATCTGTCACATGTGCTCAGGTTGCACCTGCTCTCATCTGTGAAGAGCACAGGGCGCCGGTGGCGTAGTTGCTAATTCTGGTGGTCTATGGCAAATCCCAATTGAGCTCTACGGTGCTAGGCAGTGAGCACAGGGCCCACTACAGGACGTCGAGCCCTCAGGCCACCCTCATGGAGCCTGTTTCTGATTGTTTGGTCAGAAATATTCACACCAGTGGCCTGCTGGAGGTCATTTTGTAGGGCTCTGGCAGTGCTCATCCTGTTCCCCCTTGCACAAAGGAGCAAATACCGATCCTGCTGAGGGTTTAAGGACCTTCAATTGCCCTGTCCAGCTCTCCTGGAGTAACAACCTGTCTCCTGGAATCTCCTCCATGCTCCTGAGAGTGTGCTGGGAGACACAGCAAACCTTCTTGCAACGGTACGTATTGATGTGCCATTCTGGAGAGTTACAGATATATACAGAATACAGAAATACAGTCTCACCACGTCATGCTTCAAATTCAACAACATCAAGTTTCCAACTATATGTTCATTATGAAATCATGCTGTTTCATTGTTGAATACGGGTTATAATTTCTCATGAAATATGCATTATTTGCATAAAATAAGCATTTTCAAGCATAAAAATGGCTGAATAAACTAAAATACAAATTTTAAGACGTCAGACGACATTGTGATGATAGATAGTATTTTATCCTGGTCACTAGGTGTCAGTAATTTTATTGTAATGTTTGGTGAAACACACAAGCACCAGACTTGATTGCTGAAACAGGCTTTTATTTCAGGTGTTAATGATTTCACAACAGGCACAATCCCTAACACAAGCTCCTGTTACTCCTGAAGCTACAACTTCAAAAAAAAGTTAATAAATAAGGAATCCTATTTCCCGGAAATTCACAAATCGTGGTTGGGTCTGGAACCAATTAACCGTGATAAACAAGGAATTACTGTACACGGTTTAAATTCTACACCCCACTTTCACTTCAGCAATACCTATAGCACACCACTATGTGAAAGTATCCCTCTACAAACACATTTTTGTTCTCTCTTTGTTATTGTGTCATTCAGGACTCTTTGAAGATTGAGTCTACTTTATTTTAGTTTTATTAACCAACTACTTTGCTATACACTTTTATGACTTTTAAGCGTAATTAGTAAAGGAAATGGCAGCAGTTTACGCCTGGAATGGATTCCTTCTCTCTACATTATCCATCCATCCATTTTCTATACTACTTGTCCCCACAAGAGTCATGGATGAGCTGGCGACCATACACTGTAACGCTAACCACCAGCACATTATTTCCTCTGGAATTTCTTTTAAAATTACAACAAGAACAATCAGCGTCACGGAACAGATTGTGTTTGACTTTGGAGGGTTTGTATGCCTCAGAGAGAATCATTTACTGTCCATATTAAGCACACATGACTATTTAAGTGTCCAAATGCTATTTGCATCCTTATCTGATAAAGGGCTACACACATTACATGCCTATGGATCATGACCACGATCATGTGACAAATATGATCTGCCCCCCTGTAAGTGGACATGATCATTCTGGTGTTGCCAAAGATGCTGGATTCTGTCACCCATGTGGCATTTTTCCACTTTTAAAATGAAATGAATATCATGGATAAGCCTTCAGAGGAAACCTGAACCCTGTTTACTTACCCTAATGCAAACAGGCCCATATGTACACACACACACACACACTTTTCCAAAGTGAGTGACACTAGCTGCTGTTACAAGGAAATGGGGGAAGGCAGGTCCAGTGACGATGCGTTTGTGGTATCACAAATAATCAGTTATGCAGTAATGAGCTGCCTTCAAAGCATAAACGTAAACTCTGCCACTATGGACACACAACTAATGTAACATTACGAGCTGGACAAAAGGGAGTGCTGTATGTTATTATCGTTACCAAATAGCTGTCAAAAAGGATTACGTGTGAACTCAGAGTGTCCAAAGTCCGGCCGAGGGCCCATTTGAGGTCCAACACTTTTTTTGTTATTGGCCCATTGCACATTGCAAAAAAATAATTTAACAAGAAAACTATTTTTTTTTTAAACAATTACAGGAAAAATGGAAAAATCAGCAGTAAAAAAGAGAGTGGTAATGTAACCTAGAAAAATTCATAAAATTACAAAATATTATGAATTTTTTTTTACTTCATTAGCGTTAAATTGAAAAGTTAAAGAAATGACAAACAAACAAAAAAACAGCGAAATGAGGCGGGGCTGCAAACTAGTTTATCATGGGTGCCACCATTAACTGCAAATTGACCGTTTGCTTGCAAAAATCAAACAAAGTAGAACATAATTACAAACAAATATATAACATATCGGCCTGTCGTGATAGCCAATTTTGCTGGATGATAATTTCCTACAAATTATTGTCTATAATTGAAATTACTGACAACATTTTTGGAAACATTTTCTTCATGAATTATATGGCATAATACTGGCTATTGCTGTGCGTGAGCTCATGTTAATGCTCTGTGGCTAGTAAGTTTTTTTTGCCGACTTGGCCAATGTTTCCCCTTTCCGCCTCAACATGTTTAGTTATAAAGAGGGCTGGTCAGTGTTTGTGAGGGCTGTGTGAGCTCCATTCACCATGAGAGCAGTCCAGGCACAGTGGCCGCTGTTGCAAAGGAACCGAATATCCAACTGCCAATGTGAAACTAACTTCACCAAAGTGCAGAGTGAAGCCTTTTGTCATCCAGCCTGTGCGGTAAAGAGAAAGGAAAGCCAGGAAAACCAACACGCATGCAAAATAACCAACTTAGTATTGTTTTTATCACTCTCTTTTTATACCTATTATTGTGACAGGCCTAATAATATATGTAGGCAACGTTGATAAACAATGTCAGGGACCCTTTAAAAGAGATTCTAAATAGAGCTACAACACATAAACAGAACAAAATGGGATGCAATTGATTGCTTCCTTGAAAACATCTTTGTCACACTCCAATTTCTACTTTGCATTTTAAAGCTACGTTAGTTTCCACACAGATTAGTGGAGAGTTGTGACAGTTTAGTCAAAGTCCATTGGTTCTTTTTTTGTTCCACCTGGGATGCGGGAAGAAAACCCAGAAAAACCCACACAAGCAACTTAACAGAAGACCTATTCCGGCACTTACACAAGGTGGCGTACACACAGCAAAGCCCAGCGTCTCTTCCAGATTTGCAGTTTTGCATTTTGCTCATATAACCCCTAGGGGGGTCTGGCGTTGGGGGGGACGTTGGGCTACCAGGAACACCAGGGCGCTGAAAATCAATTTATCTCCAATAGTGGGGGGTGCTGCAAAGGAAGTTTGGGAACCACTGGGTTAATAGAACAATGGCTCAAACAGGCAAGACCAAACTGCGGAGGACTGTCCATCTATGTTTTCTGTTTCACTAAATAAATTGAGCTACCATGTTTGTTTGATTACCTTGGTGTTTCATCCTTTCTCTTTGAAGAGGACAAAAGTTGCAAATGAGATCTGATTATGTGTGTTAATTGCCATTAGCGCATTAAAATTGCAACAAAACGCCACAGGTTGTTGCACATTTTATGTATGTTGTTCTAACTTAACAGTTATTAGAATAACGAATATGATGATGGCCGAAAACAGGGCCTTTTCGATTTGGTCACATTTGATTTGCCACATAGGGCTAAAAATGTCGCAGGGCTATGTTTATATAGTATATACTTTAACACTTAAACTGTTGCAGTCCATTATTAGTCCTAATTTAGTTGTAAAAGTGTATTTGCTTGGCCTTTTTTCAGGTGCACTTTAAACAAGGTTTCTTTGCATTATGGCTGGTAAAAATGACAGACCACCTCAAAAAACTGACTTGAATTTTATAGTTTTTTATTGAATATGACACCCAGAATGTTAATAAATAAAGGTTGGGGCCTTTACAATATGAACTACAAAACATTGAATATCAAGACCATGTGAACGTCCTAGATGACATCCTTGACACGTTTTGCAGTTATGCAAAAAATACAACAAAACATAACACAATGGTAAAAATTTCACATAAAATATGAACAGTAGTGTCAAAAGTGCGGCTTGGGGCCATTTGCGGCTCATTTATTATTGCCCCGCAGTATGTTGTAAAAATAAAATTAAACGCTAAAAAAACAGCAAAAATTAAAAATAAATAAATAAATAAAAAAACTCCAAAAAAGCACAATGTTAGAAAAATGCTAATATGTTGATATAATAATTAATAATTGCGCAATTCTTTGGCATAAAATATATGTAAATATATTTTTCAGGCTTTTTATAAAATAAAAAACTATACACAAAATTATCAAAGTGGCCCCCTGCATCCTTTGATTTTTCTATATGCGTTCTGCACCCCGGCTGTAGAACTTTGTCATAGAAAGTTTAAGTATCTGACCCGCTCCGTCTGATGGGCTGGAGATGCTCTGTGCATGCTGTAGACCCCACCATTTGCTTTCTATCAAACCCTCGTCTTCCTGCAGCTGCTGTAGGCATTCTGATCCCCTTAATGGGCACATGTATGTAAGTAGGTTGTGTTTTTTTAAATATTTCATTCATACCAGCTTGAGGTGTACATACGGTGCATTTGTATTATCTGAATTTGCTGTACTGTGTGTCATTCAAATAGTCATTCAAAATATGCTGATGCATTTTTTGGCAGGCATTCTTAAAAAATCAAAACTTTTCTCACCAATTTACCAGTCAGTGTGTTAGTAGTGGTCTACGGTGGCCTGGTAAGTTCACCTGAAAGCATTCCTCCCCTGCTCCTGGATGGATCAAAGTGGAGGAGCAGAGACACGAGTTGAGGAACCACCACCTACAAAGGCTGATACGCTATCTGCTCTTCTGAAGGTCGCCTAGCTCTAATTTGTATCAGTAAACAAGCGCTGACAGTTTGAAAATGCCAACTGTGTGTGTGTGCATGTGTGTGTGTGTGCGTGTGTGTGTGTGTGGTATGTATTTTAACCCCAACAGAAAACATTGTTAAATTAATAAACTTTTTTTGTGACAGTCAAAACAGCACATAATCGTCTTTTATCAGGCGCTTCATACTAAATCTCATTAGAGCAAGTGTGTCTAATATTGTGGCTGATACGTGCAAATGCATAAAGGTCGCGGCACATATACATCTTTCTTTAGATGTCTTACCACCCATGGAGAAATGTCACTTAAATATGTCTACAGAGGGGCACATGCCATCTAAAGCTCTCCATGGACTCCAGTCAGGTATCCGGTATCAACACAGACACCTGATTTTGCATTAGGCTGCCTCTGAAGCGAAGCGTCATCACACCTTACCCAAAACATCAGCTTGCACCACAGAGCATCCACAGTTCTCATGGAGATGGAGCACATACACAAAAGTAACACGGCAGGGTTTTTTTTGTCGCATTGTCTTCTAGAGGACAGTATGTTAGGGAGGAGTCAGTGATACGTGCGGTTCTTTGCCACTAGATTGTATAGTAAAGTTAAAGTCCCTCCTCTTGCCATAATGTTGGACCATTGGAGGTTCTGTTCTGGTGCCCTAATGCCCACCTCTTGCTTTGGCGTGCCACATTGCTCTTACACTAGCAAACCACACAGGGGAGCTGCAGCTTTTTCCAGGGCCTACAGAAGACACTGTGAGCACAAACATGCAGCTTCTACTTCTATTTTCAGCCCAGCATTCCCTTCAGTCAACCTGGGACAGACACCAGCACAAGGACTTGAATCAAGAAAGGCAGAGATTTATTTTTTACCTCCTCTTACACCACTTGAATTATTTTTGCAATAATGACATTATAGTTTGATCATCTGCCAGTGAGTTGACCTTTGTCCAAATGGAACAAAGATGTTAACTCCAGGCTGTCCCAACTTTTTCGACAGACAGGCACGGGCATATAGAAAAATCAAAGGATGCAGGGGGTGTATCTTTTTTTATTTTATAAAAAGCATAAAAAATCTACTTACATACATTTTATGCCAAAGTATTGTGCTATTAATTATTAATATCAACCAATCAGCATTTTTCTTTACATTGTGCCTTTTTTCTGTGTTTTTACAATCTTGCTGTTCTTTTTATTGTTTAATTTTAGTTTTATAACATGCCGCGGGCCAATTATACCCAAGTCGTGGGCCGCAAATGGCCCCCGGGCCGCACTTTGGACACCCCTGTGCTAACTCATCTCTTCTGAATGTGCTGACATTAGCGGATCTGGTTTATTTTTGGTCATCATCATTCATTTTCTATACCGCTTATCCTCATTAGGGTCGCGGGTGGTCATCATTAATAAAAAAAATCACTTGAATGTCGTTTAACATTTCTGTTATCATACATAAATGACATTTTGGTGCTTGGGACAATGTTTAGTCGCAGACAATACAGCAAGTGAGGGCATGTTCTAGTCAATACCTTAATGTTGGCACTGTGGATGAAAAAGATTGCGCCGCCAAACTCGGACAAAGTCGGACGACAGTCAAGACATCTCACCCAAACACAAAGTTTTCCTCATATCTCACTCCTCTCACTGCAAGCCACACAGGAGGCTGCTGCAAGCGAGAGTTCTGCTTGCCTGCATTGCTTGCTTCATTTCCCAGAGAATCCACCCATATGGCGCTGTAGAGGAAGATAGGGGCCTGTGGAATACCGTCATGAAAGACTGGCCGAGATGGAGAAACCTCAGATAAAATAACATAGGAAAAAATCCCATGTTGTGAACTTTTTGTTTAAACTCATGAAGCAAATATTTTCATTTTAGTGTTAATTATGTTGTATGCATTTATTATGTTTAATGTACAATAAATGTGCAATAAGTGTCGTCTCTGTGAATCCACACTTTATTATAGTAGTTAGAAAAAAAACATACATCATCATCTAAAACCGGAAGCCTCAATCAAGCGTCATTCATTGTAACATCTGCTGCTTTTAATTTTTCCCATTTAGTAAATGAAATTAAAGGAATGGACTAGTTTGTTAGGTGCAATGTTTGCCTATACAATAACAGAGGCAATTTTAGCAATCATTTTTGTCTAAAAACAAATTCTACAAAAATCAGCGCGTACCAACACCAGGATACCACTTTATGTAGTGTGTATACTGTATATAAACTATATACTGTAAGAGTCGCAACAATACAAGTATCTGTATGGAACTCTTTTGATTTGATACCAGTATGAATTCAACGATACTGTAACTGTTGCGAACATCACATGACATCTGTCAGTTAACATCAAAGTCCACTCTTGATTTGCTGTTGCTCCTCTGCAGCAACGAGGAATTGGCTGGCAGCAGACGAAGTCTCAAGTGGCTCTATCATCTATATCATCCAAATTCCGCACACATGAGATGCAAGTACATTACGGGTGGCACGAGATCCCATGATATGAGATCTGGAGATTTAAGATTAAAATGTGACGATAGTGGAGTTCTCATTTAAGAGAAACGCTGTCTTGCATGCACAGGGCAGGCAGAAGCCAATCCGTAAATGATAATATACGTAATATGAAATTGGCAGTGGGCAAGGTAGGGTGGGAACCCCACATTAAGTGCATACTATAAACCTTGCAATCCAACCAGCATTCTGTGTTGCCAGCATCACATGTTTGCTTCAACAGCTGCCATGGTGTTAAGGTCAGCTGTAGTAATTCTACATTTGCTCAAATGTACTCAATATTTGTCAGATCAAAACACAATCGCCGCATAAAACTTTAAAACATGCGATTTCAACATCTATTTTGGAAATTCCCTGGTGCGACACTCTAAGCATCATGGGAAATGTAGATTTTTGAGTGTAAACAAAACTAATCTACAGCAACCTATTTTACATGTCTATTTACATAACTGCACATCAACATACATGTTCAGTAGCAGCAGCTTCAGTTGCTGTCATTATTTTACATTTTATAATTTTTAGTTTTGGTTTCAATTGGTGGAAAAATGTTCAACAGTTCAAAGCATCATGTGTAGGTTATGAAAAGTTATGAAACATTTCAAAATGTACCTGCTTTGTTTTGTTACTCAGTTATTCATTCCTTTTCTATAACGCTTATCCTCATTAGGGTCGCAGGTATGCTGGAGCCTATCCCAGCTGACTTTGGGCGAGAGGCGGGGTACACCCTGGACTGGTCGCCAGTCAATTACTGGACACATATAGACAAACAAACATTCAAACCGATGGAGAATATAGAGTTGCCAATTAACCTAACATGCATGTTTTTGGAATTTGGGAGGAAACCGGAGTACCCGGAGAAAACCCACACACATACGGGGAGAACATGCAAGCTCCACACAGATAACAAACCCTGAACCTCCTGACTGTGAGGTCAATGTGCTACCCACTCGACCACCGTGTGGCGTTACTCAGTTAAATTAACAAATGTATGTTTCATCTTATATTTTGTCAATGTTGTTTTCTTATTATATGTTTCATATATTATATGATCATTAATATTATTATGTATATATTTATTTTATTTTAAATGTTGTTGTTTTTTACAAGGTGCTGTTTTGTCCTATATGGTGCTACGTATGCACAGCAGAAACAGAGGCGGGGGTAGCCTCACCAGATACATTTTATTTTCTCAGCAACACAGATTTAGACAGATTTGTGGACAACATTTGTAAAATAATTATTAAAATGGTGCTTTATCAACATGAATGGACCTTTTGAGTGCAATTTTCAGAAAAATGGGCAAGGGAACGTTTTCATTATGCAAAGGGCCACATAAATCCGGAGCCTTTTGTTTTCTTTCATGTTTCTCAAATGTTCCTTGCCACCTCAAGAGCAGGCTAATGGATGCGGATAGAGGAAGTGTTTGACATTGCGGACACAGCCGTGCTTGTTTTAGAGGCGCTGGTCATGTGGTCTGGCCCCTGAATGTGACCCAGACCCCCCAGCCAACTCCGAGAGTTTTCAGGAACTGTCCGCTCTGGGGGAACTGAGTGTCAGTTTAGTCCCCCGGTGCACACAAGTCAACATGCCCTAATCCTCGCATAACCTAGAGTTACACTTTTGGGTCTGCAATTAGCTAAGTCGGCAAAGTCTCCCCCACGCCCTCCTGAGCTCGCTCTTTCTAAGCCCTGACATGGAGCTCTGAGCTGGGCCGGGCCATTGTGCTGACTTCCAAGTTGGGACTCCCAAATGCTGTTTAGGCTGTGGGTATCCACTGCTTGGCCACATGCTCCCTCATCTTTCACTGTCACTGAGCTGGACAGGAAGAGATCAAAACAAACATGCGGTGGCAGGGAGCGACTAACATGATGAATCACGGTAATCAGCATCAGACAGCCCACAATGCAGCCTCATTGGTGGAGACTATTTTTAAAAATTCCAAGCAAGAGAGAGACAAGAAGCATAAAAGCACATTGATGAACTGACTCCATCTCACCCAAACTAAGGTCTTGTAGCTAAACTTGAATGCTTTTTAAGGTCACATGACCTTACATAAACATGACTACATAACTACAGTCTCACTTAAAATGGAAACATTGGAGAATGTTTGCCGGGCAAGTGGTTGGCATTGTACGTCTGTAATTAAATACCACAGATGAAAACCTCCTGCTTGCACATAACGTCTTATTTTCATTGTATTTTGTGGCTGAAGTTCCTTTCTTCTTCTTTTGTTATTGTGGTCAGCCAGGTAAGCCTATGATGCTGAACAGCTCGGACATAAGTCCAGCACAACCTTCTTTAATTGCAGGGAGCCCACTGTTGGTTGCCTTAAAAACTAGATGCAGCATTCTTGTATTATTATCTTTTATTATTAACAATATTATACTTAGCAACAAGGACAGATACATGCATACTCTTGTCCCATGTCATCCATACATTTCCACTTTCTTTACTGTGTTTTTCTATATTTGACATCACTGGTAGATACCCTACAGTAGTGGCATCATACAAAAAACACACAAACAGCAGTAAAAATCCAAAGTGAATGCAGAAGAAACAAAGAAGAACAATAACAAATTCACCTCCTATTTTCTGTGCAACATTCAATGTTTTTTTTCTGGCAAATTTTGTTGAATTAAAGTTGCACAACCCTTAGTGCATGGATGCACAAACCTTTTCCATTGAGGAGCTGGAGGAGAGGATGAAGGAGATGGGGTAATGTGAGTAACGGCTCACACTGTGGAGTCACAAAGCTTTGGAAATGGCTTTATAACCTTTTCAACACTCATTCACACTCACAGATTTTAATTAATTTGAGTTAAGTTTTCACACGAGGTCATGTCGGTTTGGATTTTTTTTTTACCTTAATAATAAAAAGTCAGTAAGTTAGGTATACAGTATATATCTACTGTGTGTGTGTGTATATATATATATATATATATGTATGTATAAATTATATATTTTTATTTTACCTGTTTGCAGAGATACTCTGAAGCATCTAACAATATTCTTATACCGTATTATTTCAGTTGAAAATATTTTGTACACTGATTACTTTTTTGATGCACAAGATTAAGAAGAGTAGTCAAATGACCCTTTAGTTTCATTAGGAAGAAATAAAAATGAAAAATAATGGCAGTTTCCTTCACTTATGAATAATGTGGCTGTGTACAATGAAATTTAGCACCACATGAAAACCGGTCAGTCCTCCATATTGCTGCCTTCAATCAAACAAAAAGCCAAAACCTTACAAAAAGTGTACCCTTTCTGTACAAACCCCACTGAAGGAAGCAGAGTGTCCGTTATCATCAAAGACCAAGCCGCCTGATGATGTCAATTGCATGGATTGGTACCGACTGTATTCTATACATTGTTTGCCTCCTCTGGGACTTCCTGTTTCTCCATCTAAGAAAAAGCAGAGGAGCCGAGGAAGGCCCAATATTCCCAGCCCCTCAACCTCCTGCCCAACTCAAATCTCCTGTAAGTCCAAACAAAAAGCCACATTATAGCTCGTTTTCCTGTCTCCTCTGTTGTGCATTTCCAGCTGGGGGTGTGGTGTTGGCATTCCTCAAGGTCGAATCTCCGCACGCTAAAGATCCCCTAAATTCACTGTCTGGGTTTGGTGTTGGGGGGGGTCTGTAATGGACATTTTATTCACTTCCTGCTGCTGGGAATTCCAAAGTAACAAAGTGAATTCTCACTTTTAATGTTCCAAAATGGAAACTTGCTAGAGGAGAAGTCATCAGTTTAAGCTTCTGCAGACAGGCCGAAGGAAGCCAGCAAATTTTTAGAGGCCGGTGTGGTTTTTAAAGGAAATATTCACTCACCCGCTCGCTCCAGTATTTGGAAGAAAAATGGCAATTTTTCTAGCTTGAAAGCACCTAACATAGTTATTAATTTCAGGAGATGATAATAGGATACACTCACATGCTCAGTATGGGAAACTCAACTCTTTTGACCGACTCAAGTTCTCATTGTAGTGACTATAGGATACTTGATTGTTACTCATCACAGTGCGCTGAAAGAATTGTGCAACAAGTCCCGCAGCCGAGCGGTAGATGCTCGGTGAGCACCTATGTGTCAGTCAAACTAGGAGTCTTCATCAAGCCCCCACAAGTCGGTGAAACTCGAGTCTTTGTCAAGTGAGCCACCGAGTCAGTGAGTCATCGTCCATTAAGTCTTGTTTGTCACAGTGCTTGGAATACATGTATACAAATGCAGATGCACAAATAATATTAGGGTACACAGTTTCCTTTTTTAAATTTATAAGTACGTTAATGGGTTAACGTAGACGAGTGCCTGATTCAGTAAAAAAAAACTTGATTTTTGAACGCCGTGTTCATAACGGGCACATCCCTTTGTGCTCAGTGCTCCCGCCTGTACTGGCATTTGACCAGAAGTCTGTGGTTCAAGTTCATGACTACTGGCGAGGAGTGCACAAGCCAAGAAGGCTGAGGAAGGATAGATGGAGCGAGTGATGCGGGAACGGCACGATGGAAGAAGTTGAGGGGAGTTGAGAGACGTTAAGGGGTGGTGGAGAATTGGTGGGGGGGGGGGGTTCAGCCTCAAGCCCCCCTCTGCCAGAAACAACAAGCAGACCTCCTCATATTCAAATAAATAGCAGGCCAGTGGGGAGCAGATAAGGAGGAGGCATAAGGGCGAGCGGCAGAACGGAGTTGAGCTTCTTTCTTGCGCTGAAGTCTCTTTAGGATCACAGGCACGAGCAAAAAGAGCAAAGCAGGCAGTGACAGATTTATAATGAACCTCGACTGTGTCCTTGCATTCAATACCAGGCTTAAGACGTATTGAACACACAAAGGCCTCAGGATCCTACTGGGGGAGAAGAAAGACCCTAATTAATATGAGAAGATCACGGAGGCCCCGTGCTCACATCATCGGCCCTTTGTGGCAGGAATGCCAACTATTTCCAATCGGGCTGCGAAAAGAGGCGAGGTGATGATGACTGGGGCCGCCGCGTACCAGATAGGAAAACGATACTTTTCAAAAGCTAAAAGCTTCCCAGTTTTAAGACAAAGACGGCAAGGAAAAGAGAAGGAGTGATTTGGAAAAAGGATCTGACTGCAACCCCTCCAACACACACACACTTCCTGTACGCAAACCTTGAAATATTTTTGCTCTTTCAGTTTCTTGCTTAATGCAAAATATAAGAAAGGTGCATCTGTTATATTAAAGCACATTTTCAATAAACTGTGCATCATTCTAAGAGTAACAGTGAGGACCGTTTGCTAAATGCATATACAACATATCTTGATTTTTCCTCATTTCTAATATTCATTTATCCATCATTTTTGACACACGGCTTGCTCCTCTCTCTCTAAACCCTCCTGCCATCTTGATGTTGACGTTCTCCTCTGATTATGAGCAACATTTTCTTTTGCATTTGCAACATTTGCACCTTCCGTCTTCAACTGCCATTGTTCACTCGTGTCACAATCTCTGAATATGCCTCACACTTTTATTAGACACATTTACGGTATAAAATATCGTTTCCGTCGGCCAAAAAACCTTTGCATATCACAGCACAAAACTATAGTGGCCTCAAGGACCGCCAAAGTGCACAATTTCAACAGTATCGGTGAAGCATAAAGACATAAACCTGTGACTAGTATCGTTACATATTTGTAATTTGTAAAGCAATTTTAAGTAATTTAGATGTGTTTCCTCCATCTTTGGAGGAAAAAGTGAAAATAAAAAGTGTGGGGATGTACTGTATACATAGCGCGGTATGGAGTCAGGCAGCATACCGGGCCCCAGCTTGTGGCCTCTTGAAGGGCACAGTTGGCAGCTGTCAGAGAAACAGACATGTGGGGAGAGGGCCCGTCCCACCCCCTAAAATAAACAAACACACAATCCCAGGTATCTGCAATGGGGATGGTAAATATTTTCAACTTTTTCTACTTATTTATGTTGAGGGACGGCATTTCATTACTAAAAGATGTACTTTTCTTGGAGTGGACTTCCATCGAGTGGGATGCTGTTCTAAACAAGTATCTAGTCATGTGTGGGAATACATGCTGGAATTTACCCGGAACAAGCACCAGGGAATAATGATTTTCACCTTTGCTCACCCATTGTGTTCTTTTCCATTGTGTTTTTATGTCCTTTATGATGACACCCCCCCAAAATACAAAGAGAATTGAACTGCACAGGAAAGGCACTTTTATATGCCAACAAGGAAATGTGCATGTTTCAGCCCATTTTCCCCCGAATTCTTTTCCACGGCACCGATGAGAAATAAAATGATTGGCCTGGTCTACAGTTTTAAATAAGTTTATGTTATTATTTGTATAATACGCTGATTTATTCCCTTTTTTGGATGTTCACAATATACCATAATATTTGTTTCAATACAAAAATGAGAATAATAATCTGCTGCCTAAATTTAAAAAAGAAGTGAGATTTAGCACATATGGAACTGAGCACTGAATGACAGATGAGATTCAAATGTCAAAAAAAGGAAAAACAAACAGACGTAATGACTGATGTAGACCCAGAATTCATCAGGTGGTCATATGTCTGGTGGCTTTCATCATTAATTAACTTTAAATGCACATTATTACCACTTTAGTTTTTATATTGTCATAAATTGGATTTGAAGTTTTTGTTCATTCATTTATAGTTCAGATTAATATTCTATAAAAAATGTTGATTCGATAATATTTTTCCCCAGTGGGCGTACGAAAGGTGTACAAAATGGGACTTTTATGATTAAATAATATATACATGCATTTCAAAGTTTTAAAAAAAAGATTTAAAAATTATGCATTCTTGTCGAGATTTTACTTTTTACTCCTGAGCATTTAATCAAGTGAAGCAAATGCAAAGTTGAAAGTCCTTCCGTGGAATGCACACGGCATGAGCGTGCAGATAATTCCACGCAGACTTTTCTCCATCCCCGCGGAGAGAAGGGACACCCAAGGATCTCCACTGTCGGCGGTCAACTGTTCACTTCCTCTCCTGCTAATTCTGGGATGTGGACCAATATTTGGACAGGGTAAGGTTTTATTATGTGGCGCACGTCACCTCCACCTCTATCACAGTCCAAAGCATCATTTGACTTTTTTTTTTTTTACAGTAGTCAGATAAGGATGCCATTGCATTAACAGTGAATAAACGTTAAAGAAGAATATTTTAGGAAGCATGGGGTGGTATGTTGACAGGGCCTCCTTATTTGGATCCATTTTGTTTCATAGAAAAAGGTAAAAAACAGCAGCCAATGAGGCTCGACGTTTATTATCTGTGAAATTTAATGAGGCATGAATGGGATTTGTCACGTCACCACAGCGTCTGTCTGCAACACAGCTGAAAATAAAAGTAAATAAATATGTATTGACTCATTTCCCTTTAAATAATGATCATCAAACCATTGGAATGTTTTGGTTCCGTTTTTTCTCGGAAGTCGGAGGTCTTCCCAAAGAAATCCAAGTTAGATGTTGAGCAGAGTTTAGGTAGAAACGCTGGCTGCTGATCTGCATGGCAATGCCTAACCTTTTTTATGACTCGAATTTCTATATTTTATCATCAAAAGTGGACAGTGTTGGCAAAAAAACAGCAATAATCGGCACTAATCACGTGCGTTCATAATCCACAAACCTGTACCTTGTGTATGTCTCAAAAAACGTTGCTATGGTTATTATTGGTACAAATAGATATTTCATACATAAATGCTTGTACAAGGTCAGGACCCAAAAAGTGTATTTAAATGTGTATATGTTTTAAAGTATAAATTGCTAAATATCTATATGTGTAATATATGTATTATATGTGCATACATTTTCCAAGAATAAAAATGGTATTAACTGTCAAATATTGCATTTAACCGTGACAAATGGATTTCAATATGCATCATTTAAAAAACAAAATTCCAAATATGGTACTTAATACTACCATGTGTACTAAATGTGTATAATTTAAAATATGTATATATTTAAAAAAAATTGGTAAATGGTATAAACTGCAAAATACCGCCACCGAATTGATTTCATCAAGTTTTAAAAGTCTATTTGTATAAACTGTAAAATAATGTAATTATGTAATGTACTACCAAGTGTATTTAAATGCCTATTATTTTTTGTTTTAGGATAAATGACTAAATATAGTATGCAGTACTACCAAGAGGATTTAAATGTGTGTAATATATATATATATATATAGTATTTAATGTGTATTTTTTGGACCATAGATATTTGTATGCGTTTTTTAAAAATCCATCTATGCAAACAGCATGTAGTTTGTTGATGCTATCTGCCTCCTATGGAGAAACATCCAAAATAAATACGAGTTAATCCTCTCACCGGTTTATCCCATTAGACCCCCGCTGTGGCCTTCTGTCTTTACGTGTAAATTGGACGCTATATCCGGCCGATACCCAACAAAACACATCTCTGGTTGAACACTGAAGCCGAGGAGAGATAAGCTGAGAAGCCACAGAGGTCAAGTCCAGCTTCCTCCAAGGTCACGCGTGTGTAATGTTGTTTACTGACCGCGGCGCATGGCGCGCGTCTCCATCACTGTGGCGCTTTTACGCACGGAGGGCCGTGATATCTCTCATAAATCATTTGGGGGCAATACCGCTTTATATTTTCTATTGAGTGGAGCCAAATACTTTTTTGTGGATGGGTGAGGCATAAAACAAGAAACAATCATACATTTTTGGAGAAAAAACCTTCGGAGGAGATTTTGTCAGTTCCCCCTCAATCTCTGTGAGGGTGACGCCTCATGACGGGGGTGTACAAAGTGCGGCGTGGGGGCCATTAGGTGGCGGGCGAATGTCATGGAATAACAGTAATAACAAAAAGCTTTGCCTTTTAGAAATGAGAAAAACGTGGCCCTTGGTGGAAACAGTTTGAGTAGGCCTGTGGAAAAGGGGCACGTTATGGAGAAAACGGGGACGGTTTGGTGAGAACGAAGAAGCATATTTCAACTTTGATTAAAAATGCCACAACGAACCCTTGAAAGTATCTTATAGTTACACTTAACTAGAAATACTACAATTATGTCAGGGGTTAACATTCAAGCGTGTGCAGGAGTTTTCTAAAAAATAATAAGAATAATAAAAAAAACATCAAGTGAGGGACGATAAGGGAGAAATGGTGCCGTTGAATTATCACATAATATGTTTTACAAAGTCGAGATTGTGATTGATCAGAAAGCGCTTCAGATTACTAGAATTAGAAACTATGGAGACAAAAATGTGAGCTGGCGATTCGTTGAAAACGGCAAAATGAATAACACGAGAAGCTTTCAAAAGCCAAAATGTGAGCAAAAAAATGTCATTTTCTGTCCTGTAGAAATGCCGGCTGTTCTCCTGTACGCCTTCATTGAAGTGCAAAAAGTGCAGTGGCGTGCTCGTCATCCCAATGAGTGGCAAGCGTAAAGCACGCAGGCGGGAGCGCGCACACGCTTGTTCCTTGTGCAGCCTGAGAGAGGGGGAGGCGTGGAACTTTGCTCGCTTTTCACGTTCTCGTACAGCAGCAGTAGTTTCTCCTGCAGGCACATGACAACACCCCGAACACGGAACGCGTGCTCGCCCTCCTCTTTTGTGCGGAGCGACGATGGTTTGACACCAGGACACCTTGAGAGCTTCTTTAAATGAACCCAAAGGAGGGCAAAGCTGGGCGTCTTCACCTTAGCACTGGGAATACTTTTCAGGCGCACTTTGGCACCCACGGACCGCCGGTGCGGGTATGTGAGAAGCTGGTTTTTGGCGCATGTTCCTCGGCGTTGAGCGCAGCCTTCTCCTTGGAAAGCGGAGTGGGAGGAGGACTTTTTCGAACCGGAGCCCCTGCCTATGGACGACGGTGGTCCCCTCTCTCCCAGGGCAAATGCTTTCAGTATTGCCTCTCTGATTTGTGCTGCAGAGCAAGCAGGAAACGCGGCGTTTGACAAGCCGAGAGCCGGTCTCGACAAAGCCGACGCCGAGGACCACAGCGGCTTCACCATGCACTACAGCACAGTAACGCGGGAAATGGAAGGTAAATTGCGCTGCAAAACCACGAAACTCCAGTTGGAGCTTATTTGGGTGGCACTGTTTTATTACCCGCACATGTGAAATGTGCAAGTGTTGGGATTTCAGATGTTAAGCCTCGAGCATTATTCAGGCAAATGGAGGAAAATCTAAAACTTAAAAATAATGACGTTATTTTGAAAATGCAAAACCTCCGCTGTGATCATTTACGCACAAACAAAATGCAAATACTGGATGTGCGCAACTGCAGCGGTGCGTACAAATACAGCATCGAACATATGCACTCTGAAGGTGGTGGTAATTGTGGAATACACAGATGGGATCGCGTGTAAATCCGTGCGTGTTTACCTAGTTGCCCGTTGAAATTCCTCTTCTATTGTTTTTATGCCATTAGAAAGCAGCGCCGCACTTGTGCGTCAATCAGGCTCTTCCCAAGGCGAGGAAAAGGCACATTACCTGCAGTTCCTTATCTAAATGGAAATAAGAACCGGTTTTATCGCAAAGGGGAGGCCCTCCGCGCCAGATAAGAGAGCGGGCTGCCTTGCATTCAAACACACACACCACACACACACACACACACACACACACACGCATACACTCTGAGCAGCAGCGCGCGACACCGCATCGTCCACCTTTTCCACCAGGATTCTGGAAACATTTGGGCTGGCAGTGGACGCAACCTCAGGGATTAATGACAACCCAAGCCTGACTTTTTTATTTGGAGTTGTGTGTGTGTGTGTGTGTGTTCCTGACTAAAAGACATATTTAGTAAAGCCTTTTTTTTGTTGTTTTGGGATGATTTCAGCCATATCCAGTCCGTGGCTGACGCAGCTGTCCCATTTTTGCGATGTTGCAGCCTTCACTACCAGCAGCCTGAGCAGCCTGAACACCCCGGGGGGTTACCACCTCTCCCCGTCCCCCGGGGATCCTTACACGCAACACGAGGCCCACTTCGAGCCGTGCCCGGCAGCTCAGCCCAACTACAGCTACCCGGGCCAGGCGCCACCACCGAGCGACCCCGCCGGGACGCCCTGTTCCTCCTCCTCTTCCAGCTCCACACCCACTAGCAAGAACATCGTGAAGAAGAACCCCAAAGTGGCCAACATCAACGTCCAGCTGGAGATGAAGGCTCTGTGGGACGAGTTTAATCAGCTGGGCACGGAGATGATTGTCACCAAGGCGGGAAGGTGAGAGGACGCATGATGATAGTACTTTTATTTTATTTGGATTGAATATTTTTATCCCTGCCTCTCACTCAAAGTCAGCTGGGATAGGCTCCAGCATGCTACCGCGACCCCAATGATGACAAACGACACAAAAAATGCAAGGATGGATTTTTATAGTTGAATGACACCGGATCATATAATTTTTCACTCTTTCTTCTTCTTCATTTAAATAATACAAACTAATAATCAGTAGTTTTGCGCAAAGATGTTTTGTTTGTTGAGCTGAGACTTTAAGGGTGGCACAAAAGTAGTCATCAATGTTAAATAGAAAATGATATTATAACATTCAATTAACTTTACACTACTCCAAAAGTGAACTGAATTAAAAGTGTATTTTCGCCCATGCGCCACATTAAGAACAATTATTATATCACTTATTTTTATTAAAATGTAAGGCGGTGATTATAGGAAAGCGTGTGTGTGTGTGTGTACAAAATTATGGATTATTAGTATTCATTTGGAATGCTTATTTTCCACCAAACACTGTGCATATGTTAGGCACCATGTAGACAGTAAAAGGCTGAACCCCTGAACTTAGTGGCGAATATTAATAGTGAATATGAATGGCGGCAGCAGCACACTAAACATGGTGTAGAATGGAAGTTAATGGTAGAAGTTGGGTTGCATGGATAATCTTGAAAGTGATGATCCTCGTCCTTGTCCGGCGCGGCGTGACAAGCAACACTTTAGACGCCCCTTTAGTCTCACCAAGCCCAAACATTGGCGTTAATTGAGCGTTGGTTTTAGGATCCCTTTCACTGACACGGACATTAGTCAGCCCGTTCAAGCACACCGAGGAGCACAGGAGGACTTTTGGTATTTGTTTGCAAAAATTAGATCATATTATATGTGGTTGTGGAAAGCAAAAAAAAAAAAAAAAAAATGCAAATGTGAAGTGCTTCACGTTGCAGCATGTGTCTGGAAAACATCAAACGTAGGAAAAAAGAATTTAAAGCACATTGTGTACACTCCATCACGTCATTTCCACTTCGTGCAGCCTGCACATCATCTACTTCAAACCTGCGCGTGTTTTTGCAAAAGCGAAAAGATGCATTTATTATTATTATTGATTTCTTACTTTAAATAGTGACATTGTCACATGCTTTGCGTGTTTGCATCAATCAAGCAGAAATAGCACACGCATTTTTTTGTGTGGTTTTTTTCCTCTTTGCAGGAGAATGTTTCCAACTTTCCAAGTGAAGATATTTGGAATGGATCCCATGGCGGACTACATGCTCCTCATGGACTTCTTGCCAGTAGACGACAAACGCTACAGGTAAACGTTCTGATTTTCACATTCAGTTATGAGAAATATGGTCTTTGAAAGCATAACATGGATTAGCAATTCTATTATTATATGTGGCCTACTATGTATTGTACGAATGCGATGCACGGATATCACAAGTGAATGTAACAAAGAATAAACCTTGCCATTGGCTGGCACAGTCCCGCGTGTACCCCGCCTCTCGCCAAAAGTCAGGTGGGATAGGCTCCAGCATACCCCCGCTCCCCTAATGAGAATGAATCGGCATAGTAAATGAGAAACAATAACATCTTGTGAACGTGATTCTGCAGGTATGCGTTCCACAGCTCCTCATGGCTCGTAGCGGGCAAAGCTGACCCGGCCACCCCGGGAAGGGTGCACTACCACCCGGACTCGCCGGCCAAGGGCGCGCAGTGGATGAAGCAGATTGTTTCTTTTGATAAACTCAAACTCACCAACAACCTTCTAGACGACAACGGCCATGTAAGTGCAAGGAAGTCATGCATGCGTAAAATGTTTTTTGTTGTCCCTCCAAGAAAAAAATCGAGGCCGGTTTCACTAGTAAAATATTTTATTGCAACATGAGAACATTTGGAAAAAATAATGTAGTCTTTTTTAAAGTGTTAAAAGGGCAGAGCGCTGATGCCTTCTTTGCTTCCAGATCATTCTGAACTCCATGCACCGATACCAGCCCAGGTTCCACGTGGTCTACGTGGATCCCCGTAAAGACAGCGAGAAGTACGCAGAAGAAAATTACAAAACTTTTGTTTTTGAGGAAACTCGCTTTACTGCAGTCACAGCCTATCAGAACCATCGGGTAAGAAAGTCTCCACATTTCTATGCGTAAAGACGCACTTCCGTCACATTACGTCATCAAGGTAAAATAATTTACGGCCATAGCGCCATCATGGTAAAATACTTATTTTTAATGTACTAATTTTATTTATGATATAATTTATTATTTCTGATGTCATCTCCCCCACTGCGCATAAAAGCTGCCTCTTCGAGGCGTGCGTAAAAGCGTCTTTTCTACTCGTATTAGTGCAATAAAGGCATGCAATATGTATACATACACTCAATAATTATGCTGTTTTGATGTGTTAATAACTCCAACGGTTATCTAAGTAACATTTTTTACACAGACAGAGTACATTGTGCATATTGGATTGGAAAGTGAGTGTCTTTAAAAATATTTTCACCAAAAAAAACCTGCTACTTAAAACGCCTTTCTATAGAACTCAATGAAAATTAATAGTAAATTAATGAGTATGATTGGGTAATTACTCTCGGATATGATGCTGTTGAAAACAAATAATAATTGTAATTATTACATGAATAAATGACCAACAGTCACATTTAAAAAATCAACTGTATTTTCCTGTTTGTTTTATTGGACGTGTCAGTGTCAGAAATATTACCACGCGTGCCATCCTATACATATTATAAAGCCTGTGTTGATTGAACATATCCATGTTCAAACTGTATCTACTGTATTTTACAACATTGTCTCCTATAGAATTTGATGACCAACTTGATTGTGACTGCATGAAAAAAAAGTTAGATTGAATTTCCTCGTGCTTTTAGATCACCCAGCTGAAGATAGCCAGTAACCCTTTTGCAAAAGGCTTCCGGGATTGTGACCCAGAGGACTGGTAAGTGTTTACACTCCTGTAAAAAAGTCATTTTGACGTGTTTTTACATGATGTAAGGTGCAACAAAGGCCAACGGACATTTGTAAGCATTAAGAAAATAGTTTATTTGTTATTTTAACACACACAGGTGCCAGATGGGTGGAACTTGCTTTGTAAAAGCACACATTGAAGGCTATGCGCTTTACAAAACACTGGATATTGTTTCAAAGATAATCGCTGCTTTTCAGTGATTGATAGATGTTAAATCCACACATCTGGTACGGAAACTGGTGACTCAGTTTCTTCCAAATGCTTAATTTCCCCTTTCAAGCTTTAACTAAACATATTACTCTGAAATGTATCCTTATTAATCATAGAATGAGTGAATTACTTTGCTGGAACAGTTAATGAGTCTTACCAAAGGCCTATTCATGTAACAACATTGATCTCTATGTGCATGCTAAGGAATATTGTGGCTAGTGTGGTCTTAGAGTTCATTAAATGGCTCCTGTCTTCATCCCCGCAGGCCCAGGAATCACAGGCCAGGCTCCCTGCCAATAATGAGTGCTTTCGCCAGAACAAGAAACCCAATGTCATCTCCGCCTCAACAGAACGGCGCAGAGAAAGGTCTGCAGCCTGCTGTTTGTTCGACTATGTGTCTGCCGGCCAACATGAAACCAAGTCTGGTTCCGTCATCCTGACAACTTGCTTTGTGTCCAAGATGGGCCATGTTTCATTTCGGCTTGGACTTAAAAAGTGGTCCCTTTGTGAGGACACCGGCTTTTAAACATTAAATAATAGCAAGTCCTCAGAAATATAATAATTTCTGAAATAGTAGGCTACTGAAAATATAAACCACAGTTCTGTCTAAATGTCTAATGGAATCTGATACAGTTCTTCTTGATTAGATGGGCAAAGTGTCAGATGCAGGGGAGGTTTTAGTATCAGTGTTTTCATGCTTTTGTTTTAAGTTGTACCAGACGTTATTTACAGCTCATTTTATTCATATAGTTTGTCAATTCCAGTCCCCCATGGAATATAAGTAACTGTTCAACTGTCTTCCGGCACAGATGACAACAGGAGGGAATACGAACGAGACCACAGTGGAACGCCCATCCACGCCGACCCGGCTCACCAGCTTATGTCTCGGGTTCTCAGCCCCGCCCTCCCGGTCCCAGGAGGCCTCCACACTGTGCCCCTCACCGGTGGCCGCCCCAGTCCTCCCCACGACCTTCGGTCTGACCCTCACACTCTACCCCCGGACACCCTGCACCACCATCCCTACAAGTATCCCACCAGCTACGAACACTACTTGGGAGCCAAGACTAGGCCGTCCCCTTACCCTTTACCCAGCATCAGAGGACACACGTACCACCACCACATGAACCCTGCCACAGCAAACATGTACTCGGCCACAAGTGGGCCCTCAAACTACGACTATGGGCCCAGATAATGACGGCAAAGGGAGCACTGGGTAGTGAAAATGGAGCCAGGCAGCCTTCAAACCTTTTAGGGGCTCTTGCATCCTGCAGGGTGCATTCATAGACTGAAATAACCCCTGCTGTATTTATTTAAAGAATCTCTGCAGGGTGCATGGATACCCCAGAGGTCTCAACGGAGATGGCACCTATAACAGTGCAGTGCAGACACTGAGCCTGCAGAAGGAGAGAACACGTTTGATCACAGACTGGAATTGTTTTTTTTTTGTGTTGAATGCACTTTTGGATTTGCCTCATTTCTAAAGCTTTAAAAAAAGCCATATGTCATATAGCCCCTGGACCTTGTAGGTAGACAAGATGTTTTCATGCGGAGCTCACTGGAGATAGAAAGGATGTCGAAACACATCTGATTGTTTTTGTTTGAGGAGCAAATCAAAGGTGAACTTCTTGAGCCGCTCTGAGAAGCTTGTACCATGGCACTGACTTGCAGCAATTCAAAGTAAATAAAAAGAAGCAGAATGACTGTTCTGTGTCTGTAAAATAAATACTACATTCTTGCAATTCATCAAATAAAACGGTTTTGTGTTGCACTTAATTTGGAAAGAAACATACACATGCAAATGCTGTGAAGTTAAAAACAATAACAGAACACAGACATTTTTGCAAATTTGCAATATCACCAACTCACGCAAACGCAACCAACTTTGTCCAATCTCCTCACATATTGGCCAGTCATCATTTTCACTAATGAAATTTACCCCGCAGCAGCACTCCAACATGCATGTGACTGTCTAACCAATCTAATATGTCCCCGCATGGCCCACCCACGCCATTGTAAACACTGGCAAAGACGTGCTCCTTTAATGACAATTCCTCCTTTCTCATTTACCGACAACAATCAGCCTGCCCAATGTTCTCAACAAAAGCGGGGATAAACTACGTACAATGTAAAACTACGTTCATGATCGACAACAACTTTTCAACTGCAAAACATACACAGAAAATATCTACACCAGAGTAGACAACAAAGGATCCATTTTGCCAACTCTGCAGCCATTTGTTGTGTTTGGTCACATGAATGTCGACAAAGCCTGAATCAATGTGAAAGTTCAGAAGGGCGCTCTGCACTTGAAATTAGCATGCAACATGTTATGCTTTTTCAGTCGAGAATTTCAAATCAATGCTAAAAACTACACTTTGCACTGGCTCTTAACACAAGCGGAACGGATGATTTTTTATTTGTTGTTTATTTGTACTTTTATATGTTATTTTTATTGTTTTAGGATTTTTATAGTTTACCTTTATTTTGGCCACCTACATTTTAACATTTGTATTTATTACAATATTCTATTTGTCACTCATGTACAGTACTTTGGGACAGTAATGGCTGTTTTTAAAATGTGCCTTATAAATAAACTTGACTTTGACCTTCACCTTAACTTAAAACCACAATAGCTCATAAAGTCACCAGCTGATGCAATGACATTGAAAACATGGACATTTTGTGAAAAAGCATTCGAGGCCGCAACAACCACCAAAAACTACTACAGTATATGGTCAGCGAGACACAGCACAATGCTGTGTAAATTTTAGGCCATACTTTTTCCACAAACAAAAACATGAACAAATGTGGGTGCCACAGTTACATGTTTTTTACACATAAAGAAAAAACAACCTGTATCTCTGCTTTGTGTTATCAGTAACAAAACTTGTTAATAATTTTTAATATGAATTAATATGAAATGTCTTCCTTTTTTGCTGTCTTATTTTAATACTTTAACTTTCTCCTTGTACATTCATCCAAATTACATAATATTATGACTTTATTCTCATAATACCAACCACTAATGAATAATGTGGCCATTTCTGCTTTTTTTTGTATTTTATTTTTACTAAATTAAAAAAAACATAAATGGGCCTCTGGCCACACTTTGGGCACCCCTGTAGTAGGAAATTTTTTAGGTATTTTACAACTGCATTTTGAGTCACTTCTTAATTTTGGTATTCTCCCATGTGTCCTCTAAAAGGACACTATTGCTCACGTGTAATTGGTGATATTTTCAAAATAAAGGATACCCGTGAAGTCATTTCCCCTGTTCGTTATGAGAAATGCTTTGTTGTCAAAGTTCGTCTTTCTCTGTGAAAAAGCCGTGCTGCAGCGTATGTGTGTGTGTGTGTGTGTGTGTGTGTGTGTGTTGGTACAAAGGGAAACTCTCCCCTAATGATTCATTTCAATCCTGTATTTTTCTCTGCTAGAGTGCAGCTGCCATTGAGGGGGAAGCCGAGAGGAAAGGATGCCTGAGGGTGCTTGACCTCTTGCTGTTTAATGGCTTGTAAAGGTGTCAAAGGTTAAATAATGTTTCCACTAATTTAAACACACACTAATTGATTGTGCGCTTTTATGGCGTTTTATTGACTTTGACAAAATAATATTAGATTTCCGGCGTGACACATGAAAATAATGTGTAATTGTTGCCTTTTCAAACCGAGCAAAAACTTACAATTGAAGTGCTGCTGCTCAGTGGGGGTGAACAAGCAGCTCCCACGCTGTTCGGTATATGATCCTGTATAGTCTGCTCAGGAAGCGGAGCTTGGAGATGTGTTAATTGCCTGGGCAGCAGTCGCCGGCCGGCCTGCGGGTGCTGAGGCTTGGTTGGCAGGATGGGAAGCCAACCAAGCCAAAGGACCACCGAGGGCAAGACAGGATGAAAACAGGAGGGGTTATTTCATGATTTTGGCTTCCCAATTAAATGACGCTTCATCATCATCAACTGCAATCTGGTGTCAAAACTTCTTCCAAAAAACAAAACTACATACTGTATATTAATAAATTTAGAAAAAAGTGTTATTAATTATCAGTATTGACATTTTAGCTTTTTCTCTTCACATTCATTTACTTGTGGTGGCCTGCCACAAATACATTTGGACCACCACAAACAGATCTGGTGGTATACTGTACCTGTTCGCTGCTCATAAACCCATTATGACGGGACTTGTCTGTGAAATAGCTTGTCGTTCCTACTCTGTACAGTAGATGGCATCCTAACCCTGCATCTTAGCACTGCTCCTATGCACCTGGTCTGCCCGGAGAATAAGAAGACGTAACAGGAAGGATCAGTGTTCAAAATTAAATGACTATAATTAAATCCTTAAAACTGACATATTGACTGTCGCCAAAAGCCACAAATACTTGTTTTTTTTTTTTAATTCGCTGCTACTTTGTTAAGTCAGTAGCAAATATGTATTTGTAACTTTTTTCTTTGGAAGTAAATGCACCCTCTGGATGAGTTACAATGAATCACTATTTCATTAACGTCACAGAGTCCGATTAGTATAATTTGAACATGTTTCTAATACACTCTGGGAATCAATGATAAGCTTATATTACAGTCTAAAAACATTTTTCAAAATGTCATAACAATGTTCACCTTTCACCTTCAGATGTATTAATCTGAAAGTTTTTAGGGAATTATATTAAAGAAAAATCATTGCAACCACTCATATTGAGAGATTTTAGGATACATATCAATTATTAAGCCATGTGAATCACAAAAAAAAACTAATTAATGCAAAGTTACTGAACACCAAATTAAAAACTGTACCGCGAGTAAACATTAAAACCAAAATTCTTATTTTTTCCTTTCGGATACACAGTATTTGCATGGTTTTCAATGGACAGTGACATGTCGTACTCCAGTTCCATGTATGGATCCTACACAAACTTTTAAGGCCATTAGAGTTCCATTTTGAAGAATAACATAAAAACGTATGATTCATCAGCCAGAAAGAGAAAATACAAAAGGGATATATGAAGCTGCCTGTGACAGAAGCCAAGGATGTGCCATTGAAGTATGAGGAGATCGATGATGGATGACAATGCAACCTGAAGCATGATGTCACACGTATCTGCATGTGGAACATCTGCTGTATCAGGCCAATATCAGGGACCGCTGTATGTTATTGTTTTTCTACCAAACAATAGCTAGTAACAGTCCTCTATCTTAACATTTAGGATGCCTGACACAAATTCAGACTCAAAAATGCAAATGATTCAATAAAATGCATGAAGTTTGTTGGCAGATATTTCAGCAGGAAGAGGAAGATCCTTGATTATAATATATATTCAAATAAAGTTCAGAGAAAAAATATTTTCTTTTTCAACATTATGACCTCTAAAAAAACTGTCTGGCATGGCACACATTTACATGCCAACGTCACCCATAACCCCAAAACCTGAGCTGAACTCTGACCTTCAGAGCCAAAGAAGACACACGTTACGTGATAAGTGAAGCACAGGGTCTATTGTAGTGGGGGGTCTGCCTGTCCATTTATTGACTTCCTAAAAGATCCATTATGAAGTGATTTACGACGCCCACCAGCCACAGCTTAGGCCAGTGGGTTGCTGTCTGCTCCATTCAGAAGACATCTGGACCAATGGACCTGGCATTTGATTTATCAGTGAAAAGACGGAAGCTGGCCCACGCCGCCGCTGGTGTTTGTTCAAAGCCAACACGGGACTTAGGAAGCTATTATGAATAGGGGATGTCAGCAGAGAGGTCAGGGACAAAAGGCATAAACAGACCGCTGCGGGGAACAAGGAAAACATGTCATTAGAATCCAGCAAATAGGAAAAAAGAGCTGGAAAAGTCTGTATATTATTTATAATATTTACAGTCTTTAAGGTAACACCGGAACAAACTAATGATGTCCATTAGAAGAACTGGATCAAAATTACGCATGTTACACGTCCCAGTACCACCAGCAAATGGCAAAAAGTGTTATTTAATCATAAAATGTAAAAAACAAAACAAAACAAAAAAACCCACTGCTGCTAGCTTGTAATTATTAATTAATTTTCGCTCCAGAACCCTCCCTTTTGTGTCTTCAATTGTCATTGTTCACACACGACACAGCCCAGGAGTAAGCGCTAAATATGCGGACCCATGACAAATCATCTAGCTGCAAGTTGCAACTTTTGGTGCGTTCAAGGATCGCAGAACAAAGAAGAAATTCTCATCGTTTGAAGCAAAAACATTATCAGTGAAGCCTGAAGACGTAAACATGCAAACACTGTGGGCTTTTTTTGAAACAGTGGTCCATGTATGCTGTACATTTTAGCTGTATTCACATTGTCATAAATGATCAGTCATGAATGAGATGTGTTTTCTGCTATCTCTTGCTTTCCTCAAGGCTGCCGCAGCTCTTTAGTTCACTTGTATCACCTAGAAAAACAATACAATGCAATTCAACAGCAATTTCTCTCAGGTCTGGCTCTTTGAATCCTCAGGTCTTTCCTGCAGAGCGTGCTGAACTTCTCAATTCAGTCATCCCAAGAGAGAATCCTTTATGGAGCAGAACGTCCAGCGTTTGAAGCCATGGCCTTTGTCCTCTATGTGTGCTGCTTATTGACTGTGAGCGATTATTAGACCATAGACAGAAAACAACACCTCTATGTTGTCATGACAAACGGTGCTACAAAAAAGAACAACAAAAAACAGCCCTAAATGGTAATACATGCAAATCAACTCAACACTTATCAAAAGAAAAAAGATCTGATATTGTCAGCCAACAGCTCTCTGCTCTCCAGGCTTGCTGCGATTAACCTTGTTGACAAACACGACTCAGGTCAGAACGCAGCATCCGTGTTAAGCAAAGATCTGCAAAAATAACAACATGGGAATGTGTAGCCGCTCAGGCCTATGCTTCATATTGAATGCCACTGCAGAATATCTTACATTAGTTAAATAAACAATCCTATTTTCATCTGGCTTCCACCTTAAAAAGCAATCAATAAAAAAAACTAAAGCTCCAGAAAACCTGTAACTATCTAATTTGTTATGTGCATTAAATAATTGGAAACTGGGGGTTAGCTTTTAGGCTATGGGAGAGATTCTGATAGTATGATAACCTGGTGCAAAAATAATCATAGCTGTAAAAATGTGTTATTTTGAAATATATTGAAAAGAAGGAAAGGGGAAAAGAAACATTTTTAAAAAACAATACAGTGGAACCTCGACTTATGAAAACCTTACTATACGAAAGATTCAAAATACAAATTGGGCTTTGAAGATTTTTCCATCCCATTTAACAAAAATATATTCACAATACAAAAATGAAAATGGAAAGTGCTGCCCAGATTTTTGAATGTACGGCACCGCCATACTAGCTGCCCTCCACTGGGGCGGTAATGCACCAAAGTAATGGATGCCAACCTTCGTAAAACCAAAGAAGAAGCAGCTGCCCTCCTATTGGTTATCTCGGCTATTTCCCATCATCCTTTTCCTAAATGAATTGTGCTACGTCGCGGCGTCCCTTTGCCTAGTGTACCGAAAAGCTCCGGTCCATTGTTAAAAAGAAAGATAGTGTTAAGTTTAGTATGTAATGGATTGTATTCATTTAATGAAGTTACAGTACGTAAACTTACGTATGATTTCCGCCATGTCTCAAAACTTCGTTCGCCGCATGGATGGTAAAGTGTAATTTTTCATAACATTTATTGTTTTTTTTCACTGATTTTATTTTCTCATTGTTTTTTAACATTCATGCACATGCATATGATTATATTGTCATTAATGAACTTATTTATTTCGGGTGGGCACAATATTTACACTTTTTACGACTGCTTACAAGGGGGCTGGAACGAATTACGCCATTTATATGGTAAATCTTGTCTCATAATACAAAAAATCCAAGACACGAAAGCCCCTGCGGGACGAATTAATTTTGTATCTTGAGGTTCTATGATGGAATTGGGGGTATGTTGGAGCATAGTGCAGTGGTTCTCAGTTATTTTCTGTCTTGCTCCCCCTAGGGGACACAAATGTTATCACATCCCCCGTTTGAATACAATTGACAAACAGATCATTCATTCTTTCATTCATTTTCTATACCGCTTATCTTCATTAGGGTCGCGGGGAGGCTGGAGCCTATCCCAGCCGACTTTGGCCGAGAGGCGGGGTACACCTTGGACAGGTCGCCAGTCAATCACAGGGCACATATAGACAAACAAACATTCACACTCACATACAATCTGATCAAATCTATTTATTTGTCTGTACTCTACAAAACTGAAATTGAAACTGAAACTAGAAAAATGCAACAAAACAAAGAACTGTGAGGTAAATTCAAGAGTCAAACTGAAAGTTGAGTGTGATTAATGTGGACATGTTAGCAGGTTTACACTAACATTGCAGCTCCTCACGTCACAGCCCCCCCCCAAGGGAACCCGCCCCACTATTTGAGAAGCACTGATGTAGTGGAACATATATATTAATAAATACCAAAAAACAACAACATTATTTCCATATAAATAAGTAAAATGTAGTTGTTAATGCAATCTACTGTGGTTCGTTCTCCTCCTTGTATGACAAAACCATAAATATTTTCTTAGTAATAAAAACAAACAAAACAGAGTAAAATGCAAATAAATGCAATCACTGGCTCAATCAGTGGCTCAAGAAGGTCACAACATAAATAAAAAAAAACCTGTAATAATACACTATTTCATAGCCTAGTAAATGTGCAGGTCGCAACACATAACACGTGTTTTGGAGATGTTGGATTGTGTATTTGCTGAGTTTTATTTCATTTGCTTGCATTATTATGTTGGCTGCACGGTGAATGAGTGGTTGGCATGTTGGCCTCACACTCAGGAGATCAGGGTTCGAATCTCCGTTGGGTATCTCTGTGTGGAGTTTGCATGTTCTCCCAGTGCGTGCGTGGGTTTCCTCCCACATTCCAAAAGCATGCATGTTAGCTTAATTGGCGACTCTAGATTGTTCATTAGAGTGTGAATGGTTGTTGCGATTGACTGGCAACCAGTCCAGGATGTACCCCACCTCCAACCCAAACTCAGCTGGGATAGGCTTTAGCATACCTGCACCGCTAATGAGAAAAAGCGGTATAGAAAATGGATGGAAGGGGCATTATTATGTTTCTTTCCGTTTCTGGGTCATGTGATTGTTGTTAGCAAACGCTGATAAGTGGTTGTCACAGTTTATACCACTTATTCCACCACTATTGTCTTGTTCGGAATCTCATCAGAGTATCTGGTGATCCTCGACCTGAGTAATATGCAGACTAATGCCGACGGCAACAGCGCGGCCGTGCTGGTGACACTTTTGGCACCTAGTACTACTATGCATGCATGTAGAACAGTTGCCATTAAATCTGCAACCCTTTTGAAGGAACCTCTCAAGTGAGTACGCTTTCACTAAATATTGTTATATTAGTCCATTTTGTCATTTACGGTACGTTTTACGCTGCAATGTGTGGTGTCAACGTGTTACACTACACTACAAGCAATTAAACAATGTTTACGACTTATGAGGTTATGATATTTTCGTTAACTAAGGTTATCAAGAATAACTAATCATGGTAAATAATGTTGTGTTTACGCATTAGGTCGCCAGCTGCAAAGGCAGGTGATATACACGCTAATTCTACACTCTATGGGATGCAGAACTTTGAGGGCCAATTAACCCTATCATAACTGGAATATTAGCAATAACCCGGTTCCACACATCCATGTTAACACCAATAACCCTTTTGAAAAACCTGAATAAGGTCATATTCCGTTTTTTAAAAACCCAAATATTACCCCAAAATATTGGGTCACGTATTGGGATATCAAGATATCCCAATCGAAAGAAAGATTAGTGTTCTCCGCATGTTCCATTCACCATGAATCCTTGGTCAATAGAAGGAAAAACCATCATTAGTGTGTTGAAAGATAGGAAAATGTTTGTCTTTCATAGATGGCAGAAAGTACCACGATTGTGAAATATATCGGAAATATATAATGAAGAACAACATGCTGAAGGCGACCAAGGTAAGTTGGGTAACATTCAATCGGTGATCAATTGTGTAAAAAAACATGAGTGAATCAGGTGGCCCCTATTTAAGGATGAATCCAGCACTTGTTGAACATGCATTTCTCTTTAAAAGCCTAAATCATTCAAGACATTGTTCAGAAGAACAGCATACTTTGATTAAAAAGTTGATTGGAGAGGGGAAAACTTATGAAGAGGTGCAAAAAATGTCTGGCTGTTCAGCTAAAGTGATGTCTTAAAATGCCTTAAAATTGAGAGCAAACCCAGAGATACATAGCAGAAAACAGAAGAGTAACCAGAACAGTAAAGCTTAGTCAATGATCAGCTCCAGGATGATCAAAGACTGTCTGGAGTTACCTGTAAGTACTGTGACAGTTTCAAGCTGTTTGCGTGAAGCTAATCTATTTACAAGAATCCCCCGCCAAGTCCCTCTGTTATAAAAAGGCAATGCAGAATACAATTTGCCAAAGAACACATCTACTGGCCTAAAGAGAAATGGAGAAACATTTTGTGGACTGATGAGAGTAAAATTGTTCTTTTTGGGTCCAGGAGCTGCAGACAGTTTGTGAGACGACCCCCAAACTCTGAATTCAAGCCAGAGTACACAGTGAAGACAGTGAAGCATGGTGGTGCAAGCATCATGATATAGGCATGTTTCTCCTACTATGGTGTTGGGCCTATTTATCATATAACAGGCATCAAGGATCGGTTTGCATATGTCAAAATACCTGAAGAGGTCATGTTGCCTTATGCTGAAGAGAACATGCCATTGAAATTGGTGTTTCAACAAGACAATGACCCCAAACACACTAATAAACCAGCAAAATCTTAGATCCAAACCAACAAAATCAATGTTATGGAGTGGCCAGCCCAAAACCCGGACCTTAATCCAAACGAGAACTTGTGGGGTGACCCTTGTGGGGCAAACCCAGTAAATGTTAATGATTTGTGGGATGTTGTTTAACAATCTTGGAGTGGAATAACAGCTGAAAGGTGCCACAAGTTGGTTGACTCCGTGCCACACAGATGTGAAGCAGTTATAAAAAACTGTGCTCATACAATTAAATATTAATTTAGTGATCCACGGGATTGTGAAATCCTTGAATTTGTAAAGTCAATGGCAGACACTACTATTTTTGGAACACACCCGTTTCAACTAATTGCCCAATTGCACAGTGTTAAGAGCGTGAATGCTGGGTCTTGTTTTCAGAGAATCTACTGCACATACTGGTAACTTGTTCGCCATGTAGCAATAAAAATATATTAATAACAGTGATGAATCTAATTAGTCAGATTGGATTGCTATTATTTTGAACACTACTGTATGTTACAGCTTAGATCTGGCCAGGGCTCTTAATGAAAATTGGCATTCCAACATGTTTACGGTTCACTGGTAATTAATATGCACTGTCCCTGATAAACAATTAGACCTTGGAGAGCTCTGGTGGAAATGGGTAGCATGAATATGGACGGCAGAGCTCCGCCTCTATTTTCTGTTTCTTCACGTTCCCGTCTGTCATTAACGAAGGACGTGAAACATAATAGTGTTAAGTACTGGAGGTGGGTCAGTAGCAGCATCAAAGTGCAAAGAATGGTGATTACTTCCAGCACCGGGCTGTTCATTATCGGCCGTCCATCCATCCATCCATCCATTTTCTGTACCGCTTATCCTCATTAGGGTCGCGAGTGCTGGTGGTTTTCTTTTTTTGATACAGGAAGAAAAAAGTGGAAATGACGCACACAGTGTCATGACCTTCTCCTTGCGTTGAAACGTTGCCTGTTGTCGGGATTTTTCGATTGATTACAACTTAACATGTACACAGGAATAACCGTGTTTGCTCACGCATGTAAACGGGTTACTCCGAATGCTTCAGAAACCGGAATATTGACTGCATGTAAACGTAGCCAGTGTCCATTTTAGAGGAGCAAATCCTTTCATCTTTTACCTGTTTGAAGATACTATGTTAATAGTTTTGGGCCTGTTGGACCGGGTAAGCAGCCAGTGTTGCTGCTTTCTCACTTAGGGAGAATTTTATAATGTCTAATTTCACTTTTGACGCATTGCGTTCAGAAGAGTCTGCCTCATGCTTGGGATAAATCATAAAGAGAGATTTAAGTAAAAAGAATGAAAGTAATATTGTCCTTTGTCATTGTAGCGGTGGAACAAGTTATCTTTTTCATTTTGTACAATATCAATCAGGAATGTCCCAGTCCGATCTTCAGGATTGGGAAAGGCTGTTGATGCGCCGTGTTCGAATAAGATCGAATAAAATCGGCTTCCGCCATGAGATCGGGGCGATCCGGTTTTCGAATAACGTTCTCAACTCTTGGCCACAATCCAACATGGTAGGTGATGTAATGCACCTCAAAGTTGTTTCACCCCTCGACTCCCATCACTCGGAAGAAGAAAAAAAAAACGCAACACCACCATGCAGACATGTCCAGTATACATTGGTGAAGTTAGTTTCACATGGACGTTGGCTATTCGGCTCCGTAGTTACACGGTAGTTCCCCCTCACTGTGCCCAGACTGCTGTGTCATGGTGTAGGGAGCTCGCACGGGAAGTAGCGATCTAACCGCTGGTTGCTATGGCTGGTTGTTCATACTAGGGACCGTCAATAAATTACTATTGAACAAAATTTGTTAAAAAGAGTCATATATTCTAGATCACACCACAAATTGATCTATAACCATGTCAAATTGTTAGTCCAACCCTAAAAGTATTTTGCAGCAGTTGGATCGACTTTTATTGAATCTTTTTTAGATTAGGGACTTGATTCACAGAGGTAAATTACAAAAGCCAAACAATATTGTTGACTGTGTAATAAAAATGTAAATTCAGCAATACTTTCACTACATTATTTTTAAGAGATAGACCATATTCACAAATTGTAATTTTTGTAAAAAAAAAAGAAAGAAAAAAAAAAGCCTAAAAAAAAAAAAGGATCAGTCCTGCATCGGATTTAAAGCCAAATAAAGTGGATTGAGACATCTCTAATATCCTTGGTTTATGGGTGTGCGTAGGTAACCACAAAACATCACAATGTAAAGACTGCATGTACACTAAAATTGCAAAAGAATTCCAAAGAAATGCCATTTTAAGTGTTCTTTCTTTACACTTTGAATGTGTAAAGAAAGATGTGAATCATATTAAAATCACAACCAAGCAACGCTGTCTTTAAGTTGAACTCTTTTAAAAGTCCAAAGTGTAGTAGAAATAAAATGGTCAAAACATATCAGGTCCCTCGTTATATATAGACCATAAGCTGATCCTTTGGTCTTTAGATCCAGCAGCTAGAAGCCTTTTCCTCGAGTCCTTATGGTCAGAGAAGGCAACGCTGAGCACCATGTCGCTGTGGTACTGCAGAACTGCCAAAGGTCGCAGCTTTTTCCAGCCGAATATCCGTACCCGGTGGTCCCAGCCCGCTGATGCTAACAGTTTGCCGTCTCCTCTGATGCAAAGCTGGGAAACGCCAGGGTTGGTTAGAGTCACACAGTCTTGGAGCTAAAAAACAAAATCAAGAATCATAGAACTGGATTAAGTTCTCACTTAATCCAGTTAAGTTCTAACATTTTTGAGGTGTGTTCATTCAGATATAATGGTACCCATCAATTAACTATAAACTATATTCCTTCACTTGTAATAATTAATCGCATTACTTATTTTATACAATTATTTATTAATAATGGCCTAATTATAACAATCACATATATTAAAATCTATATCTAAAGTCATTAATGGGAAGACAGCTACTTCCAACTTTAACCATGCAATGGAAAGTAGAGCTGCAACAATTAATCGATGAATTGATGATTAATCAGTTATTGAATTAACTGAGCACTAGTTTGGTTTTAGACTAATTTTTTTAATTGAGTAATATTATCTTCTGATTTCAGTCTTTCAGATGTGAATATTTTTGGATTCCCTTAGTCATCCATAAAAGCAGACATATTATGTGTTTTAGGCAAAAATAGAGATAGTCACACACATCAGCTTTGACTTTGGAAAACAGTGTTCAACATTTTTGCCTCTGTTTTGGTTTGATATTGATTTGGTCCGTCTAAGGCCTAACCGTATTAATCTAAACAACAAGCTTGATATTAATTAAACTAAGAAGACAATCATTGATTGCAGCCCTAATTGAAACTAATCAAATAATATTAATGCATACATATTACCATCATAAAACTACAACTAATGTGACTAACACATGGATTGACTCAAACATGCTAATTATGTCATTAAGTCGGTGAACTGCGGCCATCCACTTACTGTTGGCAGCACAAACAATGACAGCGAGCGATTATAAGGTGCTCTGATGACAGACGTCCAGAAATGAAGTTGGATGTGTGCTGAACCTGACCAGCAAACTTCAGAGTCTCAATCATCAAGCATAAAACATTACGGTATGAGGGCCACGAGCGAATCTCTCTGCAACCCAATATTTGGTTTGGAATTAAGGGGGCCTACACTGGAAGCACGACAGGGCTTGAGTTACCGTTGTCACTGTTTGCAAACAAGAAAGAAACTATCTTGGTGAAATGCTTATTTGCAGAGGTGTTGCTTTAAGCGCCTCTGATGAACTACATTTGCACAGAAACGTCTGGTCAGCAAAAGAAGAGACCTGAATAATACACATTTGTAACATCTGCCTGCTAAAGATTAGTCACAGCTTTTTGTTTTTTTTTGGTGGGCTGCGGTGTTCTGCTACAGACTGTATCAATCTTGCTAAAGGACAACCATTCCGACATCCTATAATGAATGAATGGTGCCCTGGATCACAATCATAAGGGTGTCGAGGTGGGTATTTTTTGTGAGCAAAACGTGCTGTTCCTGCGAGCCCAGGATCTCAGCTGGATCATTCTATGGGACACGCACATCTGGATCAAGGGGCTAAAATAAAAGTGCACAGCGTAAAATTGACTTCATGGGTTGTCTAAGGAGACTAATGGCTTTGCATAGAAATATATTTTGCCGAAATGTATCTGCTTTTGTTCCAAGCTGCAACTATCTACAGGCTGCATGTGGAAGATAGAAGCCAGGTACAACCAGGCACAACACAAGTGGTTAAAGAGGAATGCAAAGGAAGGAAGGCGAGCAGAGAGGAATGTCATTGATCAAAACAGAAAACCGATTTTTTTCCCCGTTGATATTAATCAAGCCATCGTCACCAGTACCAGCAGTGTCAGTGTGTGACTGCTTAGACCAAACAAGCCAAGGCGCATTGATGCAAAGAAACATTGGGGGTGACAGACTGTTTGGAGCTTTGTTATTACCTCAAGAAGTTGGTATGCCACGACCTCTTTCCATCTGGTTTGAATTACAGGCCTGATAATGATGGGTTAAAGTGTCTGTTTGTGTTTGCTTTCAATCCCCAAATTTGTGTCAGGAGAGGGCATTTGTTTTATTAAAGGGTCAATTGTAAGCAATAAATACTAATGATGCAGCAAAGGTCATTGAATTAGGGGGTGCTGCCTAATTGTTTTTACTTTCTACCGGAAAAAGAGAGCGTGTGCCTCACTGTTGGCTTGGAGTTTTTTCATGGCCAACAGAGCTGCACACACACACACACAAATGTGATCTTCATTCTCACTAACACATCTAATTTGTAAATGACGACAGTTTAAAAAAAAACGTTTACTTACTGAGCTGCATCACAAACAAACACTGCAGTTTTGCTGCGTCGCCTTTGGCCTGGCAGCTGACGCTTCCTGCTCACTCTCCCTGTCCCCCCCGTCAGTCGAGCCCTATGATTTCCGTGTTAACCGAATCACGGAATTGACATAATCTCAGTGAAATGCTGTCATCGAGAGGAGAAGGAATGTTTGAGTGGGGAAATATTTCCTCGGCAGACTGTTCAATGGTGGCTGAATGTCCTCACAAACACTAATCCACCATTTCCAAATGGCGACCCGACACCAGTTACTGTTGGCGGGATTTGTCTCTGGACAGCATTTTAGATATCTTCATTTCTTCTTAAGTAGCTTAGCAGCTTTTAACAACTGTGCAACAAGGACAGCAAAGGAACATTAGCTATTTATATTTAAGGGCTGCTGTAATTTACGTTTTCCTTGCTTTTACGGTCTCACAATTTCATCACTGGTGGAAACTTTGGACATCATCATTGTTTTGAAAACTCCCTCTATCTTCACTGCTGCATGCAAGCATACTGCAGGCGAGCAGTGTAAATGTTGGCTTCCTCATGTTTCTTGGGGCTACCAGTTCTGCTAAGCATACGAGCTCGGGATCTATTTCTTAGGCAATAACAGTTCCAACATAAACACACACTTTATGATCTCTGTGCAGCGTCTCATGTACATAAGAGACAATCAAAAGAGCGTCCAGTTGGCAGCAGTGCCTCAAATCTTGCTCCCCTTTTCCCCCCTCGTCTTTACTTCAGCCTTGGCGTTCGTGCTGATCCACTAAAACATCCCATCAACGCTTACTCACTCGAGCCTATCGGCTGGAAGGCTTTTCACAGGCATTTCTGACACACCCTGGCCCTGAATCATACTCGCACAGGGGGAGATTACAGCCTTTTGTCACCTTGCCTGTCAGAGCTTGGCTCTAGCTGACAAGCGATAGATGTGTCAAACAGGTGAGCAGTTCCATTCAGAAAAAGACAGCAGGGGCGGTGGTGCTCAATAAGAAGAGCTGTAATTCTTATGACAGGCCCCTCCTCAAGCCATTGTCAGCTGAATGGCTGACTATTGCAAGAAGTTTGTCTTCACATAAGATGTTAGCAATACCGAATATGTGTACATTTAAATTTATGAGACTTGCTGTCAGCCGTGCTTGATTTATACAGCTAATCTACCGCTATTGGTTCCTTTTTATTCTTCGTCCAAACAGCACCCTCTAAAAGAAACCTGTCACTCCTCGTCGGTACGTGCGAGTGACCGCCTAAATACAGTAGACGCCTGTCCAATTAAACAGCTTGTAAATCTTTTCATCCACCGTGAAACAGTTGCAAAAATGTGCACTGACAGGACAGTGTGTGCGTGTGCGTGCGTGTGTGTGTGTGTGTGTGTGTGTGTGTGTGTGTGCAGAGGATGCTTTATTACTTGGAGTACTGAGTAGGGAGGCCAGGTCATACAGGAGATAAAGGCAATGGGGAGCCATGTGTATTACATTAGCCGCCATTCCTGAAGATAGCAGACTTTATCTGGTCTTGATAAGGCCACTTCAACAAAACTTCAGCTTCACTAAATCACAACTGCACTGTGCTGTGTCTTATTCAGTTTGCCCATCATTCGTTCATTTCATATCCAGGTACAGTACATCAATCTGCCCTTTTAGCCAGCTCGATAACGCAGGGCCATGTTGAGGCGGTAATTTGCGAGGAGTGGGATACTGCGGTGCTTACAGCCTCCTCAACCTTTATTGCAGCTTCCCACTGTGTCTACTGTTCCCTTTACTGCAGATGTGTTTTTTGTTTAGCTAAGGGGCCTCTGAGGTTTTGATATTTTTATTACCTCTCAGGGGTCATCTGTCAGGACCTGGGGCCCGGGTGCGCCACCCAGCAGTTTCCCTCTCTGCCCACCCGCCAACTATCGCCACACAAAAATACTTTTGTGGGAAGAACTGAGCTTTGCTGTCTGGATGTCACACTGAGCTGCACTTAGGGGTAATTTAAAAGCCCCTGTTGGATGCTTTTGCTCTCACTGTGTTTTTTTCCTGTCATCTTCCTCCTGTATTACAATACTGAATCAATATTGTGCTGCCTAAGCAAAATAAACTGAATGATCATTCTCTTCTCTTTCAGTCTACCAAATCAAACCCACAGTAGTGTCTTTTCTCCACACATTTTAAGAGGGAAACAAAAGCGAGGGTTTGCAAATATTTCCAATTCAAGCATTCATTTGTGAAAAGCCCTGGAAACCAAAACGGTATAGCTGGAGTGTACAAGATCAGCTCAACGTACCTCAGCCTCTCTGATTCATGGAGGTTGGCTTGAAAATGGGAGCATTCCCTTTTGCTCATGAAATCAAGAGAAAATATGGCTTCTAATGAGGCGCTATGTCTCTGAGGCGTTGACTATTACGTAAAATGAATTATGAGAATTATGGCTGGGAATACGTTTGCACAGGTATTGGTAAAATGTGGGGGATCTGTGTGAAAGTACACGTATGTACGGTAAGAGGGAAGTTTATCCTTAGTGCAAAATAATATTTTAACTGCTAAATTAGGTACTGTAAGCAGAAAGGAATTCCCTATCACTGCTAAATTATCATTTTTATCCTGTTGTGTTTTTATATTGGGTGGCATTGTAATAATATTATACAAGCGTAATGGGTGACTATATATCAAAGTGTACGTGGGTGGTTGTAGTTCTGAGTGACATCCATTGTCGCCCCCACTCCCTTCCAGCACTTGGCCTCTGGCCACTCCAGTGCTGTGTAAGCAGCAACTGATTTATTGCCAAGCACCTCCTAAATCTCTTCCTATTTTGCGCCCGGTCATTTGTAAAAGGCAACACTCTAAGTGTGTCTTTTTGACGACTCATCTTCTTTGTGGACACCTTAACAACAATCCAATATTTAAGTTTCATGACAACTACTGAAGGTGGCACCAACCTGCAGGTTATTTTGCCCGTCCAGAATCCATGAAGAGATTTGCTTCTCCGAAGATCCCGAGACGCCCCTCAGTACCTGAGGGTCGAAGGTCAGGCACATGACAGGCTCATGGTGGGCTTTGGTTTGACTCAACTTGGATTTCTGGGTTATGTCCCATAACAACAGGGATCCATCCTCATACCCGGCCAGCAAGCGGGGTCCACCTGAGTGTGGCTGAGAGTGAGAGAGATGATGAAGACAGAAAGAGACAAAAAGGAAGTCAGGACTCAACATTAAGAGAAGCGTATTGTGAAAATGACCGTCATCGCTGTGTGATTCTGGAAGCTGAGCAGAGCAAAGGTTATCTATGTGGAAGCTCCTGCTGACACTTAGAGAGTCACTGTGGGCTCCATTCATCAGGCTGCTGCTCTCTCTTTACAGCACTCCTCACTTCACTCCTCATCTGTATTACTAGGACATAGCCTGTGACTGATACACTAGTTTCTGAATCATTTCACTTGCTAGAATTCTGTAAAACTGAAATTAAATTTACAGTTTGATTGGTTTATTTCAACCCAACACCCAATCTATTGGTTATGTTGCGCTTAAGCAGTTCAGTTCAATAAAAAAATGAATGAAAAAATGTTTAAAAAAAGGAAATACAAAAGAAGCCGTGGTGAGATCTGAAAAAGTTTTGCAAGATCTCGACATCAATCTCAGCTAGAGATGCTGCAAATGCTGCTGCTTGCTAATTATAAAATAAGCTGTTATGGAGGACCTGCTAGAATTCCAAAATCACGACAGATTCCTGAAGAGGACATCAGGGGGTTTCACGAATACCAATGGATGTACGTATAGAGTACTGCAATTGGTTCTGATTAACATGAACTACGCCTGACAGTGCACATGAAAGATACAGTATGAGTGAAGAACACAGGTTATGTCTTTGTGTTTGGGGCCAAGGGTGCGTGTCTACACAAGATCTAGCAATAGCTTAGTTTCTCAGGATCTCACTATATTTTCTCAAGATATTGCGATTGTTTCTTAGGCGCTTGCAAAACTTTCTCATGATCTCTACATTAGTCATAACTCTTCATGCAATTTTCACATATAACATACACAACACAACATATGGATGAACAGAAATGTGCTAAAGAAGACACATTTTAAGCAAGGCCTGGAAGAATGATGAAGCGGTGTCTGTGAATTTGGCAGTCAGTGATAACCTCTCAGTGCTTGCTGCCGTCCTCTAAAAGAGTGTGTATGATCAGACGAGCGTAAGGATGGTGTGGAGCTGCCAATGCAGGACTTTTAAATCACTTCAGTGAAAGAGAACATACAGGTGAGCTGATGAAAAAAAGCTGGAATTCATATAGCTCTGAGCCGGAAGTGAAAGTAAGAAAAAAAAGGGGAAAAAAGTGAATGGCTGAAGAGGACGAAGGAGGTAAAATAGGTTACATTTCATCATAAACATGCTTTCGCCTAATCCCACAAAAAACCATCATCACACAGAGCACACATTTTCACATCACTACACATTAGACACACTACTCCTTCAAAAACCCTGCGTCTTGAAATGACCAGCAACAAGCGGAGAAGCAAATTTTTTCCATATGTGCCCGAGGGGGAAGATGTTTTCATCCATCTTCGAGTCCTCCTCTCACTTAACACAATATATTTCTCTTCTTCAACCTTTAAACAAATTATAGACACAGTCATGTATTCCCTCCAAACACATCAGCAAGGATGAACACAGAGGGATTAAGAAAACAAATAGAAAACAAGTGAAAATCAGCGGGTCCTGCCTGCCGCCAGGGTCTGGGCTAAGCCTCCCAGGCTTGGGGCCCACCATTTCACTTAAATGTAGGACCTTCTTGATTGACGATGTCATGGGTCAGAGGTCAGGGAACCCTGGGTAGACACCTAATTCATTATATCCTACACAGGCCTTTCTACATGAGGGCTCTCTGCAGGAATGAGGCTGAGGCTTTGGGAGAAAATTCATCACTGCAGAAGAGCAGGAAAGAAGGATGGATGGTGGCTGGTACGAGAGGCAAAACAAAAACGTTACATAGACCTTTCCAACATGGCAACTACAGTGGGAGTGTCACATCTACTTTGAAGACAATGATGCTCACTTGATAATAATCCACAATACCTCCTGGAGTAGAACAGGACTGCTTGACACTTGGAGATATTCAAATGTGTCAAATTTAGGATAGTTAAAGCTTGGTGGAGGTGTGCGCTCTCGAGTTTGATTGCCCATCAATTATTATTGTATTTTATTTTGTATATTACAATATTTATTAATTCAAACTGAACAGTATCGATATTAGCAATAGTAAATACCTGAAGCAATAGCAGGATTATGACTGACAACTGTTAGGTAAATTGGTGTATACAGTACAGCTGTTATGTTTTGTTTTCGCACAAGTGATTGAAACGCCCATAAAATGTGCATTTTTGACACATGGCTGAGAAAGCTATCATAAGTTTCAGTTTTGCGTCTGAGTATACAGCTATTGTACATTCAAGGACCGTCAAACAAAGCGCAAACTCTTAACACTTGATCCTCATTGTAGCATAAAAACATAAACATGTAAAAATTGTGAGGTGTGCATGAAATGTAATGTAAATGGAACATTTTGAGAGAAAAATAAAATGTCTTTTGGTCACAAGTGCTGAATCACAAATGTGTGGGGATCAACTGTACTACTATTTTTTATTACTAAAATGTATTCAAGAAGAGAGTAATCGTTTGATTGCAACCGTTTTCAAGGGATGCACATACAATGATGCATGAACTAGTCCAGATAAATTCCCTTTGTTCACTTTTCAGCAGTACAATTGCAGCGAAGCAATTCATTAAATGCACCTGTGTCATATAAATGACGAGCACCTTCATTTGATTTCACTTTCACATGTTGCATTCTCAACCATCAATTCATTAACTAATACATTAGTAATACTGTAATAGTTTGCTCAACTCTAATGATAACTCAATCAATGTCTGATGTTTCATTTTTCTTGTTGCTGGACAAAATATGATATCCGCTCCAATATGTCCTTAGTGCTCCATCTCTACTGTATGTCAGGTGTGCCATTGATTTATTTACCAAGGCTCTCCATTCACAACATTTAATCTTTGTTTGTTATGCCACTGCTGTGTCTTCCAAATATGACAATTGTTCCCAGCATTCCACCTCCACTTTTGTGAAAGTTGGCTTCTTTATCCTTGTCGTATTCCCAACAGTCGTGATTTCAATGCAGACAAGGTTCTTTAAATATGGACGCCACATTCACGAGTTACTTTCTATTGAGCTTTTATGGTGAAGTGGAGGCATGGAAATGGAGGTGGCGTTGCGTACGTGGAATCTATAATCAACATATTGCGTGAATGTGTGCAAACACAACTTTTTATAGGTCTGAATATTTTTGTTCTTATGCACATTTTAGGTTTCTGGTGTACGCAGCCTTTTAGTCTGATTTCCATGCACATTTACAGTTGAGGACCCAGATCTCACGTAGCCCAATAAGTGTAAACCTGTGACCCTACAGTCTGCGAACATCACCTCCCCTTGTTGTGATTTTACTAAGAATCTGCAGAAACGCCACCATCAGCCTGTTTACTAATGGAGCCCGCAGATGCCCGGGGCAGATATTGCTTCAACATAAGGAACTAATCCTTTTCTCTGGTTAGTGTTCACCATGTTGTCATGGCTACGAAGCATTACGGTGATGAGCTGAGAGTGATGGATATCTGTATAGGAACATTTCCTTTTCCTCGCCAGCCTCTGTTCACTACAAAGCCTTATAGATCATACATCATGACTGTTCCCGGGGCCGAGCACTGCATCCCAAATCAAGACAAACCCACATGTGAAGGCACTTTCTTCCCACACTTTTCAGAGATTACTGCTTCACAGCAAATCGGATTCAGACAGACTGTAAGCTCTGGAGATTTAACCAGACGGGACTTTTTTGAAGCGACACCCAAGTCAGAACAATACTTAAAAACGTAGGTTCAAAAGTTGGTGTGTAATACTGAAAATAACATGTCATTGACTTGAATCAATTAGAGCGTATTCATACTAGACAAGCCTGTGTGAATGCGGATTCATGACTGGTTATGCATGAGTGTGCCAATGTAGACATGTGGTTTAATAATACAGTGCAAAAACTTTTTCAACTGGTTTTAAAATTTTGAACCGGAGTGTATTGCATGTGCCAAAACAGAGGAAGCAGTGCAACACTTGAACACAAACATTTAATCATTTGTGTATAATCATTTCTGTATTGTGATTTATGGACTCGGGTGACTTCCATTAATTTATCTTTCGGACTGTCCTGAACACTGCGGGCAGGCTTGTTAAGACAAGAGGACAGAAAGCACCCACCTTTCACTGACTCTCAAATATCTAACATGTAAGTATACAGTAATTTCATTTAAAAATATACACTCCCTCTTACATCATTAGCCTAATTTGAAAAAAATCGCAAACTTTGAGGTGCAAACTTTGTGTATTGTAAACACAAACCACACAGATTACTAAGAATTGTTTTAGTTCTTGGTAATAAAATGGAGAAGTTGGTGGAAAAGGGGCCATTAAATATATGATTATGAATAAATACATTGATTGTAAATGGTGAACGATTAGAATCAGGTTAGCGATAGTAAGATCAACCTTTTTTGGATAACTACGGTCAGACACAAAATGTTTATCTCACACCCTCACAAATGCACAGTGTGGTTTTTCGTGGGCTTTGTCTGAGGCGGCGGAAGGGAAGAAAATACCACATCTCTGCAAAGCATCAGCCTGAAATGATTTAGAATCACTGGGGGGTTTCGACTTTGAAGTCTGATGGCGCATGTCCTTTACTATAATGTTATTTTATAATTTATTATGATATAATTGATCATTATGCTTCCTGGAATTCAACATTGAACCAGCTAGTAGTTCATAAATCAGATGACAAATGGGGTAAAATGATAGAGAAGAAGTGAAATCAGATACAGTGTCGGATGTTTGCGTGTAGACGAATTAGGTACAGTATTTGATGCCCTGGTGATTTAGTAAGTTGATGTTCAGAGAAAGAACAAAAAACCCCCCATCAAATATAAAGCTATAAATTAATTAAAATTAGGCTAAAACAGTTCATACTAGATGGAGAAAGACTTGATTTTGCTAAATCACATCAGAAGTAATTTAAGGATACCTTTCATATAGAACAGCCTTGCTACCTTGCTGTTTAATAAAACAAACTACATGGCCTTTGATGGCTTATATCACATTGATTAATATAATTAAATTTGTTCCAAAAAGTCAGATCAAACCTGAGGGGATTTTTCATTACATTTTACATACATACATAACATTTTATAGAGAGTAATCATAATTTTATATGCAGAAAACAATGCAAACTAATTATAAATGGCAAATGGATAGAAGTTATTGTTGATGCAGAATTACCGTTCATTATTTTATTTATTACTTACTTTATTATGGACTCAGTTTTCCATTACATGTGAAATGTCACTGTGCAGTGATTGCAATGCAGACAGCTGCGCTGCATGCATTCATGCACCCGACCAATCCTTGGTGTGTTGGTAGGGGATCAAAAACGTATTACTCCGTATGTAATACTAATTTATAACATTTATTTAATGTTTTTTTCTCTTTTTAAATGAATTTACCTGAACAGTTTTGGACTGTAAAAGGGAGTAAACTTACAAAATCAGCAAAATATGTATAATATTTATTTTCCCACACTGTGTACCTCCAAGGAGTGTCCTAATTTTGCCATATGACTGAAAACCACAGTTGCACTCAAAATTTAAAGTTTCATTTCTACCCTCCTTGTAAATTCAATAGTTTTGCAAAGTTTATAAACATTTAGTATGTTGCAATAAACCAACAATACAAATATTCTGGCAATAGTTCATTGTGAAAATGGTGTTTTTGGCCATCATCATCTTTCAAGCAAATGCAATTTTCAAAGGGGGTTAAATAATTCTAAGGGCAGTATGAGTATACAGTACAGTAGGTACAGTATGCATGTTAGATCTTCTTCTTTTCCTTTCGGCTTGGATATATTTGGTTTATTTATTCAAATCAAATTTAGCATGAGCTCAAAACAACCCCTTACAAAGCTTGAACCTCAACTCGGTAATTATTAACCATGAAAATAATTACAGGGGCTAGTTAATTTACAAAACAGAAATCAAACTTGTGCCGGGATCAGATTGGATGTACAGCTGCAGGCTGATATATGGCTGAGAACCCCCAGCCATTCCAAACACTCTAATTACAGTGTTGGGACTCTCTGCCAGCTGAGAAGAAACACTCGGAAAAATGGCCCAGGATGAGCTGTCGGTTGTAAATTATGTGCCACGTATCGCATGTGCATTTTTGTTGACTTTTCTGTTAGTGCCTCTTGTTATGAGTTGTTGGCCAATCGGATTGAAGCACCCCCAATAAAAAAACCTACGGTGAGGAAATAGAAAAAGAAGGAGGATCTACATGCGTGAACCCATTGAACCCAACCAACAGACAAAAACATTAATAGGTATTTTCTGACCATAAACGTGAGCTGAAGCAACACATAAGGATTGAGTGGCGCTTACCTGCCACATCTTGACACACATGACCATCCCCAACTTTGCATCTGGTACCAGGGTGCACACTGGAGTCTTACTGGGAAGCTCAACAATATTAATCTGCAGAAAGCAAGATGCAGTCACAATATTACAAATGATGACTGACCATTTTGTGCAGTATATGAATTCAGCAAAGCGGAACAGTAGTTGCACGAAGTGCACATTATGCTTCGGGAGTTCTAGATGTTATATGTATGCAGCTACATTGTACAGTACAATGTGCTCAAATCTTACAGCGTACTTTGTAAAATTTTATCTACAGAATCATTTTATGCTGATAAAAGTGTGGATGTAAAACCATTCAGATGCTGAGTACAAGTCACATGTAAACATGTATTTTTACTTTTGTTGACAAAGTTTTTCACTCCACAGCTATATGTTTTCATATCTCACTCATCTATACACAGCTGTGTGAATTTACATCAAAAATCTTGTAAACTGCTTAATTTGACTGCCTAACTTTCATAGACAAAATAAAAGCCAAGCTGCAACTTGAATCACTTGACCTCTGCAATGTTGCGCCATCCATTACCTTTGATAATACATCCAGCTTGAGCCTGACCCAACGCTATACTTCTGATGAATGACTTCCTTATGAGAGGCCGGGAGGGAAGCTTAAGGATAATCAAGATAATCCACATTACTACAAAAATATCTTGGCCTGTCTCGATATCACATTTTTCTGGACCAGAATTGTCACACAAATTATTGCCAATAAACAATATTATAGTCAACATTATTTTGAGGCAATTTTTTAAATTAATGTACCAACAATATTGGGCTGCACGGTGGATGAGTGGTTAGCACATTGGCCACACAGTCAGGAGATCTGGAAGACCTGGGTTCAAATCTCTGTTGGGCATCTCTGTGTGGAGTTTGCATGTTCTCCCCGTGCGTGTGTGGGTTTTCTCCGGGTACTCCGGTTTCCTCCCACATTCCAAAAACATGCATGTTAGGTTAATTGGCGACTCTAAATTGTCCATCGGTATGAATGTGAGTGTGAATGTTTGTTTGTCTATATGTGCCCTGCGGTTGACTGGCGACCAGTCCAGGGTGTACCCCACCTCTCGCCCAAAGTCTGCTGGGATAGGCTCCAGCATCCCCGTGACCCTAATGAGGATAAGCGGCATAGAAAATGGATGGATGGACCAACAATATTTGACATAATAATGCGAGTACACCATATCAAAAGCAACTTTAATTTGTCAAGATTATTTAACATTGTAACTGGAATTTCAAGCAATAAAGACTGGGACAAAGACTCCAGGAGGACTGACAGAAGGGTTCACTCACTCCATTTATTCTGCTATAGAACCAACACGTCCAGGTGTTATCAAGGCCATCAAAACTATCAACTTCATTTTAATGTTTTTGTGCAATTAAAACATGCCTAATTCCTTCTTTATCAGAGATGAAGATGCATTTATTTATTCATCTTATTTTGGCCCTAAGTCTTTCAAACTTGTGGCCAGCGAGCTGCACAATCTTTTGTGGGCTCGTGCGTACCATTAGCATTTAGTAGAAGTGCTGTCCACGCACCCTGGAGAGATGGCTTCTGCTTGCTTAAAAGAAGACGGTTTTTAACTTGGCAAGAAATAGCCAACTTTGAACTCGCAGTGAGCTTGTCATGCAGTGAAATGAATAAAAAGGTCACTAGATAGAACACAGACTACAATCACACCAACACAAAAATGAGAGGACAACTTGAAACAGTCAAGTAAACACACACAGGGAAACTAGTACTACTGCCTGGAATAATAATAATAAAAACACACAGTGGTTAACTCTAAACAAGTAACTTTAGCAACTTTCTAAAAACATGTGCTGCAAAGTATGCTGGGTAGCCAGACGCACTTCAGCGATTTTTTTAAATAGCTGCTTAAAGTGAATGTAAATGTTGTCTGTTAATTTTATCCTCTGCTAGCAGTGATAATTACCGTGTGAATGTGTTACCTTCCTGTTGCTGTGTGACGATTATAGTGCCTGTTCAGTAATGACCTCTTGCTATTTCCTGTTTATCGGATTAGAATGAAATTTCATGTGCAGATAGATATTAGAGTGAATGAATATCCTACATACTGGAACATTTGCACAGATGCTATTAAAGCTACGAGGAGGTGTTTGATGAACACGCTTATCATTGCAAGAAAAAAATGGAACATACACCAGAACAACAATGGCTCCCAAACGACAAGCCCCCCATTCAACCAGAACACAAAGATGCCTTCAATGCTTTATTTCCTAGTATCGATTAAATTGATTGATTACCTAAATGATTGTTAGATCGATATGTCATCTGGAATGGCATTTTGGCGAATAAAGATCGATCTAGTTGAATCAAAGGAATATAAATCGATACATCAATCTAGTTAATGAATCGTTACACCCCTAGTAAAAATACACTTTGTATAGGTATATTTTATGCACACAAGAGAAATTTTATTAAAAGATATAATCGAGTCGCACGGTGGTCGAGTGGGTAGCATGTTGGCCTCACAGTCAGGAGGTTCAGGGTTCAAATCTCCGTTGGGCATCTCTGTGTGGAGTTTGCATGTTCTCCCCGTGCGTGCGTGTGTGGATTTTCTCCGGGTACTCTGGTTTCCTCCCACATTCCAAAAACATGCATGTTAGGTTAATTGGCGACTCTAAATTGTCCATCGGTGTGAGTGTGAATGTTTGTTTGTCTATACGTCCCTTGCTACTGACTGGCGACCAGTACAGGGTGTACCCCGCCTCTCGCCCAAAAGTCAGCTGGGATAGGCTCTAGCATACCCGCGACCCTAATGAGAATAAGCGGTATAGAAAATGAATGAACAAATAAATGAAGATATAATGGTTATCATTTTTGATGGTAATAATTTGTTTGGATAGCACGTGTCCCACATTGAGAGGCTAAGAACTTCGTGGAGCCAGAGAGGGACTGCGCTCTAGCAACACCAACGCTCCTGGCCAAGACAAGATTTTGGAGGTCTGTTGCTAGGAAATGGATGATATCCTGCAAACGAGTCTACACTTGTCTACCCTGATCTAGGTATGTTATTGTATGCGTTCTATACTGTGCATTAAAAGAAAATATTTTGGAGGTCTACCACGAGTAGGTGGATTTTCTCCTGCAGCCGAGCCTTCACTTGTGTGCCCTACTCTAATGATTTTGTAATGAGTGTCCTACGCGTTAAAAAAGACAAGATTTTGGAGGTTTAGTGCGAGAAGGTGGATGATTTCCTGCAACACCTCTGTGTGTGATATGAGGTATGATTGTTATCATCTCGACGTCGCATGGTCAAACGACCCCGGAGATGCAGCGAGCTGGACGTCAGGCAGGTAAAGTTGCAGGAATCTTTAATTGAGGATGCTGCATAGCAGCGAAAAAAACCATTGAAGCACACGACGCGAAGGAGAAGTAACAAATGACAATGAGCCGACACGGACTGGCGCACACACCTGAACATAAATAGCACGGCAAACAAACGAGGAATGTTATGTTATATTGGCCTTACATAGTTATGAGTAATGACCCTTCTATTGTAACAATATCTAATAATACCTGGAACACCAGGCAACGTTCAAGTACTTCTTTTCTCATTCATGTACTGAGACAGAACCATTTATTTTTATCTTGATTTAAATAGATGATTATTTGGGCATTGCTTGAGCTGTAACCCCAATCTGTTCCAAAGTTTAACACCACATACAGACATAAAAAACATACATACAAACTTTTCCTGGTGGTTCTCACTGTTTGAACTTTAAAGTTACCACATCCCATCCATCCATCCTCTCCTGGTACCACATCCTCTCCGTTTATAACCCCCTTCTATCTGTGTAAAGAGCTTTTGAATATTAGTAGGAGGGATATGTTTATTGGCTTTATATAAAAGCTGTGCAGTATAAAAATTAACAAAATCAAAAGTTGGGGCAAAAATATTGGGGTGATCACAAAAAAACAACTCTGTGTATAGCTCTAACTGCAAGCATTTAGAGCTTTTCTAACTGAACATGGCTGTAAAAAACATTTTTTCTTTTGAATTTGCTCATGGGTGTCATATTTGAGCCTGATAAGCATCTGTCTCAGCCAGTTATGCCTGTGTAATTGAGTGGAGAGACAAAATGGCAAAATCAACAGTGGCCTCCTTCTTGGTCTTGGATGTTGCATATGAGTGTGTTTCTGTCTGTGTCTGTTGGGACAATGGCATTATTGAGGTGCGCTGGAGTCAAAGGCGCCCTGATGCCTGGTTCGCTGGATAGGGGTTAGCAGAGGCACGTTTGGGTGGATCAAGTGACTATTATGTCCCTTTCAAGTGTGGGTCATCCACAGCAGAGCAAGTAACATGAATCTGAAGGCAATAAAAGATGTCTGAATAGCTGGCAGCCCTTTACCCACTCGGACACTGGCCCAACACCAAACACTACAGGCCTGTGGGTGTTGAGCATAAATGACATGATTCAGTAGTGGTTTTAGCCTGTACACATCTCTTCAAATCAGGGAATTCCCATTTTCAACACACAAGTCAAAAAACAACATTGCCAACTTCTTCTCACTGTGCCCATGCACTGAATGCATTCACTGACATTAGCAGCTACATCTATTGATTGCCTATTGATTATCGATTTCCAAAGTGTGCAACTACTGTAATTATGCTATTTGCATTGTTGTGTGATGTAGGTGTAAGCAGTGGATCCCCGCACAGTCACGATTTCACATTCATGGCACTCAACTTTGGGGTTTTTTTGTTAAAAAAAAAAAACACTTCTCACTCAACCTAAGTTGGTAGTAATTTATAAATACGTGATAATACAGGTAACATGTTTAGCATACACGAATCACTGTTTTTCATGTTTTTATATATATTTTTAATGGTTTCATATTTTTATGCTTCACTGATAATGTTTTTGTTAGGCGTTGAAATTTCACACTTGGTTTGACAGTCCATGAAGGCCCCATAACTGCTGTCAGACGCAAGAGTAAAACTTACAACACGGGCCAATAATTTGGACACACCTCATTCAATGCTTTTAATTTTTTTTTTTAATATTTTCATGATTATTTACGTTGTAAATCTTCAAAATTTAAAACGTGGGATTATGTACTTAACAAAAAGTGTGAAATAACTAGAAATATGTCTAATATTTTAAACAAATATTTTATGTCATAAATTTAGTACAAATGTTTTTGATAGTGCCGCAAGCCCTTGGTGTTTTTTCAGAGAGCCAGTCACCTGAAATGGTTTTCGTTTCATTGGTGTGCCTTGTCAGGGTTCCATTCCATTCCATTTTCTTCTGCTTATCCGGGTCCGGGTCGCGGGGGCAGCAGTTTCAGTAGAGAAGTCCAGACTTCCCGGTCTCCGGCGACGTCTTCCAGCTCCACCGGGAGGACACCAAGGCGTTCCCAGGCCAGCTGTGAGACATAGTCCCTCCAGCATGTCCTAGGTCTTCCCCGGGGCCTTCTCCCGACTGGGCATGCCCGAAACACCTCACCAGGGAGGCGCCCGGGAGGCATCCGGACTAGATGCCCGAGCCACCTCAACTGGCTCCTCTCGATGTGAAGGAGCAGCGGCTCTACTCTGACCTCCTCCCGGATGGCCGAGCTCCTCACCCTATCTCTTAGGGAGAGTCCAGCCACCCTACGAAGGAAACTCATTTCCGCCGCTTGTATCCGCGATCTCGTTCTTTTGGTCATGACCCATAACTCATGACCATAGGTGAAGGTGGGAATGTAGATCGATCGGTAAACAGAGAGCTTTGCCTTGCTGCTCAGCTCTCTCTTCACCACGACGGTCCGTTACAGCCTTGTCAGGGTTACTTAGTGGAATTTCTTGCCTGTACTGTATATCCCGTATAACTTCTAAAACGTGGCTCCAATTCCATCTGTTCATGGATTATCTTACATTTACATTCATTGGTGGTGAGTACTTATGCGTGTTAAACTTTAAAATGCTTTTAATAAGTGTAAGAAAACAAACGTTTTATGGGCGTCTTGATTACGCAAATTTGGCTATTATCTGGCGGGGTCAAACAATAACCTCACGGAAAGCAGAGCTCTACTGTACTCACACATTACACAAACTAGTGACCAGAATGGCCAAGACAACAACACAAGAAGTGACATGATAAAATTAAAGTTGTAACCCACATTTAAACACATGCACACAAGAGAACAGTAATCAGAAAGAATGATACAACTTTTCATGCTGTGCACTGGTGCAAACTATTGAAACCACAGAGAGTGTAACGTTTCTTTAAAGCTTATACTTGGAGAACCTTTTACAACCTGGACCGCACGTGACCCATGGGTTTCAATACCACCATGTCTCACCTCCTCAGTTTGTTGACCCGCAAAGGCAAGCAGGAAAGTCCTCGATCCTGTCTCCAGCAAGGAGCACTGACAGAATCCAATGCTGCCTGTACTCAGAGAGTCCACCGGCTCACTGCAACCTTGACCCAAATCCCACAGGCAGACCCTCATGTCCCGTCCCTGACTTATTCAACAAGAGGAAAAAGAGGCGGATGTCTTATGAAATACTGAAATAGAATCACAACACCAAACAACAGCAGCATACTAACCTAATGAGTGTATCTGTCGAGGATAGGGTATTGACCCAGATGACTGAACTCCCAGAATGACCTTCTATTATTCTCTCTGCTCTCCTGATGCTTAGACTCCACATATAGATGGCGCCCTTCCCTGATCTGTAAAAATGAAAGCTCTGTGTGATGTACAAGGACCTGCAGGAAATGTCAATCATTCATAAATGGTACATGCCATTGTGATTGCGAATCCTCTGAGGTGCAGACTTTCAGCTTAGTGTAAGATACAAAATTAAACAACGTACATGTGTGTATCTACCCTGCTGATATCTAAAGCCAAAACTATGCATCTTTCATACTGAAGCAAAACTCAACTCATGCTAATAATAAAACCGTAGCCTTTCTTTTTACAGCTCATTATCTTACCCAGAGAACAGGAAAGGAGTGTCTCCTCCATGGCAGCTGAAGTGAAGGGTGTTGATGGGTCCACCGGCACCCCTCAAGGTGTAGATTGGGCACGGAGCAGGTCGAGACATTCCTACACTTTATGCAGTTACCACAAAGCCATCTTTTGACGGTGACTGAAACAGATAAATGACAAATGTCAAACCCTATAAATGCGTAGCTGTTTGAGTATACGTATATGATTCCACAATCATCAAATGAATTTCAAACTCATAACCAAGGCCTGTAAAGAAAGTTGACTGTGACAAAATGTGAGTGACTGTAACGGTGAGGATTGTTGGATAGCTGCCAAAAAGTGACACCACATTGATCGGTTATTGTGAAAGGTGTAACGATTTATTCACTACATTGATGTATCAATTTATATTTCTTTGATCCAAATCCACTGATCTGTGTTCACCAAGTTGCCATTCCAGACAACATAAATTGATCTAATTTTGTTTGAAAGGTAATCAATCGATTGAATTGATAATAAGAAATTAAGCATTGGATTTAAGCACGGCACAGCATTGATGTGTGTGTTTTTTTTTATTGCTTTTTAAATTATAAAGACATTGAACTTCACCCTTGTAACAGTTTGATTTGGCGTAAGTCATGCCTGTTTACTAGGGAGCACGGATGATGTCATGTGAAGCTGAACGGGCACGTTCTGGTAGAAAAGTCCATGTTCTTGTCATTAAAAATGCATTTTTCATAGGATAGGGTGTGTATTTTTATTGGTATACATGCTTGATAGCTAGATGACTTCAATTTGGTATGGGATTTATACTGAGTGTTGGACCACATCCAAACTTAAGCCTTTCAAACTCATGGATGGAAGTGTCAGGACAAGATAAAAGGTATGTAGCAACCGTAAAGTTATGCTGATGTGCATGTTATGGTTTTGGCTTCCCATGAATGAACGGCTTGCCGTTTAGGAGTCAGTATTAGGAGCCACTGTTGTGCTGGCGTGTGTCCTTGAGTGCCATTATTTCTTGCAATGATAAGCGTGTTGATCAAACACCTCGTTGTAGCTTTAATAGTGTCAGTGCAAACGTTACAGTATGTAGGATTATCATCCACTTGAATATCCATCTGCACTTGAAATTTCATTCTAATCTGATGGTGCTGCGAAATACTTCTTTTATTACTTTGGTTAGAGAAGTGAATGAGGTATCAAATTAAAGTAAGTCACGTTTTATGAGATAAAATTAATCACAGACTAGACTTAATTCAACCTGTTAATTCATTCATTGTTATTTCAACCTGGAGTGTTGGTTGTACTTTATTCAAATAAAATGTGAATTCATTTGCCATGAATTGTTGTTTACCTTTTTGTTTAAATCTATAATTAATGCAAACCTAATTACAAAAGGCAAAGGGAGTTTAGGAAACGTCACCAGGTATTTATTTCACAGTCGGACTGGTTGAATTTTTGGCTAAAAAGTTACTGAATCGATGTAACGTTAGTGAATAATTTCAAAAGTAACATTCTAAATTAACCAGTATCGTCCTGGAATCGAATTGGCAACCACGAATCGTGACACGAATCGAACAGTTAAAACAAATAGTAACAGCTCTATTTATTGTACAACTTCAGACAGGGCTAAAATGTGAAGCCCCTCGGATTCACTGGAGTATAATAGTCTACTACATTGTTACTTCCGCCAAGCGCAAAGTGCAAATGCGGTGGTTAGGTTTTTGCCGGTCTGTTTGTGTTAAAAATAACTTGAAAAGTTCTGAATGGATTTGAATGAAACTTTCAAGAATTGTCAGAAAAGAAATTTGGAAGACGCCCAGTCCAGGGTGTACCCTGCTTGCCGCCCAAAGTCAGCTGGGATAGGCTCCAGCATACCGGCGACCCTAATAAGGACAAGCGGTATAGAAAATGGATGGATGGAATTTGGAAGAACTGATTCAATTTTGGGGGTGATCCGGATCCCCATCTGGATCCAGAAATTTTCTTAGAGGACATTGCGAGATAGGACCATTTTCGGCATTTGTGCATATAACTCCACAAAAAAGTGCTCAAATATTATACAAAATATCAAAGACTGATTGAAAAATGTCTGATTATTATTTGGGTGTTAAATCACAGCATGAGGGGAACTATGGCGTCTGCTGGACGTCTGCGCCCTCATAGATATAATGATTAATTGTATACTGAAAGTGAATAGCTTTAGCTTGCTCTAAAAGTCTTTCACATTGAAGACAGTTGTTTCACATAACGTCTGTATGTTCTCTAGGGTAAGTGTAGACAATCCCTGCAGCTACATGACTTCCTCCTTGCAGTGTTTATGATAAAACACCTTTCCTACTCAATACATCATAAATCACAACTTCTGACAGACTAATTACAGTAAACAGACACAGATTCAGGTTTCCCACTCTTCTTGTGATCAACCGTTGTCCTGACCTAGAGGCTAAGGTATTCTGCTAAGAAACACTTTAAATTGCAGTACAACCACATAAGTGGCTGTCAATAATGACGTAAGAGTACAATGTTCACTGTGATGGAGATAAGCCAATGCATCACAAGCAATATAGTAATAACGAGCAATACACACATTCTGCAGACATCCAGGTACAGTACATTCAGTTGTGCATGTAATCACAACTTTTGAGTTTTTAATATGGTGCTATTCTACTTTGCTGTTTTTTCTGTCAACACTGTATCTAAATGACCAAGATCATTGAAACATGTTTCATCATTTTGTATTGTGGTTGGCCCAGTAATGATGATGTTAATAATTGCTGTTTGTGTTGTGTTTTTATAACATACATTTTGTGAATAAACTTTGTCTTGCTCGGGAAAAAAAGTCCTTTGTACAAATTATCATTTGGTTAGAGTACATTATGATGGAAATATTATCTGCCTATTTTCTACCGCTTACAAGGTGAAAGTCAGAATGAACCCTGGATTAGTCGCCAGTCAGTCAGAGGAAACATATGGAGACAAACAACCATTCATACTCGCATTCACACCATCACCGAGTGAGTCCCTGAACCCACGCTGCCTGCACGGAAGTCGGGCATGTCAACAACAAGACTGTTGCCATGGTAAGTGTATTTTTGTATTCACTTATTTAAAATGTGTAGTTGTTATATGTATGCTTAAAGTACAAGACTGTTTCTACACATTTTCCCCCTTAAGTTACACCTGTATTGGCAAATGTATTACAGTATACAAAATAATGAGTCTCATCTTGTCAATCACCATTTTATCTGCAAAATATTGCATTAATATCATATTTAAAGCTGCAATGATTGCTTCAATGATTAATGATTATTTTGTTAGTTGCTTAATCTGAAGCTTTCTCTTTCAATTAATCGATTAGACCAAATCAGTATCAACAACAGTTACTGGTTTGGTCCGCAACATATCAAAAAAAAAAACAGGAAGGTATTTTTTTCCAAAGTCAAAGCTGTTAATATCTTGTTTTGCATAAAAAACAAAGGTAATAGTTATCCATAAAATTAGACCTTTCAAATATTATTAAATTTTAATATTTAAAACATTTGACAATATTTACAGATTTAAAAAAATAATTCAAATACCAAAAAAGATGTAAATTAATTATACAATTGATTAAATGCTGATTATATGTTGCAGCTACAATTAAGCAACACCACTGACTGACCAAATTACACCAGAAGTGGACAACAATGGCAGTATTTCCTACATATTCTTTTATTTGTGGAAGCCAGTCATGAATAAATTTGGACAGACACCAATTAATTTGAAACTACCTGTTCTCCCTCATTATAATAAAAAAGCCCTGCAGGTGGTCATAAAGTCGGTGCAAAAATCATCGTCTGCCCGCTGCCCTCCCTGGATGACATTGCCAAATCATGGGGGTTAAACAGGGTAAGGACGATCCCGTCTGATCCATCCGACCCTGGCAGGAGCCTCTTCAAACGGCAACCTGTCATTGTAACAAGTGTGCAATGACAGTAAAGGATATTCAATTCTATTATAATGGAACTGATTAAACTCCATACAGTAGATCCTAACTTTGCTTCTCAACATACCCAAAATGCACCAGCTCTGTCAGGGAATAACACGGCGCAGCAGGAAAGATTGCTGTTGCCAACCTAGCAGTTATATTTAACTGCTAGTTAGGAGTATTCAGATCCATCTAAATTCTGTTCTTCAAAAAATGCTTGTAGCGATAAAACTAGCGACTTTTTCTGATATTGTCGAACACTTCTAGAGAAGAAAGCATTTGTCACTCTTCTCAACACGCAACTAGTGCTGCTGTCTGCCTCTCCCCCATCCCAAAGCATGGAAAATTTGTTTGTGACATTAAAAAAAACAACACAAAAAAGTGACAGAAGAAAGTTCATGTGTATTTCTAAACATAGTTTTACTTTTCATGTGTTTTGTTGACGACAACGTTTGACAAATGTTGTGGTTATTTATGCAAATGGCACAATGACGTCAATAGTGATTTTAAGTTCATCTTAGACACATCCTTTCCTTCCCATCTTCCGTCCATCCATTTTGTATGCTGCTTATCCTCCTTAGGGTTGTGGGGGTATGCTGGAGCCTATCCCAGCTGACTTTGGGCGAGAGGCACTGAAATGGTCGCCTAGGGCATACAAGAGCCAGGTCATTTTGGAAGGTGATGGTTAAATAACTGTGCTCAGCGGCTAGAGATGTTATTATAACCGGTCTCTTCAAAAATCAGATCACCACTGATATCACCATTATAAAAACTACATTGTTTGCGGAAACAGTATGTTAATCAATGGGTCAACCAAAGAATATGATTGCTTTGCAAAAGACCCAACACGGAACGTTTGCCACAATAACTGCCTGAACTTGTTTTTGCCTGGTATGAAGAAAATGGCAAAAACCAACAATGTTTTTTGAGGGTCTATTGCTTAAGCTGATGGGTGGGTAAGACTGCATTCCTGGGCCCGAATCCTGTGTGTGTGTGCGTGTGTGTGACATGGGGAGGTTCACTCTGATAACAGGTGGATTAGGCTTTACTCATTGTCTTCTTTGCCAAAGAGCCGCGTGTAGCTGTGACTCATAGACAGGGTAGCTTGTTTTCACTATCTACAGACCGGGAGGGGGTGTTCAACTTTCCACTGGCAATTCCTTCTCCCTTTCAAACAAACACAACAGCAGGGGACGGCGATGGAGGTGTCACTGTGTGATGACTGAGGTGACTGCCAAGCCAAACTATGTTCATAAGATGAGTACAATGGCTACTTTCCCCTCCATGACTTCCCCAGTGGACTGTTTCTTCTGTGTAACCAGGCGTCCGCATTTCCAGCTCCTAAGCATTGCTGAACAATGGCCCTGTCCTGGTGCCAGGCCTTGTCACCCACAAACCCAAATACAAACAACTCACGCAGGATCTACACATATTGTAAACAAAAAGAAGGCAGGGTATCATTCTGATCTGTTTGGAAATCCGGGAGGATTTGCAGAACAAACAATCAATGTTCTCAATTTTTTCAAGCAAAATAACTACTGTGCAACTGTAAGCAGAGATAATGTGATCAATGAAAGATCACCAATATTATCTGCAGCCATTATTTCACATGTAACTACAGCTGACTAATAAATGTGCAATGTGTCAGAGAATCCGGTTATGGTTCTGATTATCGCATTAAAAGCGTGCACATAAAATATCTAATATAGAACCCATGTTGAGAAGGCAGAAGAGATGGGTTGAGGCTCCTGCTCCTCATAACAGATAAGACAGCTCTGGGTAATATGACTCTAGGTCCACGAATAAAGGCAGTGTGTCTCTTCTCGGGCTATCTGTCCACACCTACTGTGTAATTAGGCCTAATTATGAAAAAAAGGTCTGCTTCCCCTTCATGTTATTAAATAAAAGCCAAGCTCATCTGCCAAGGATCTCTCAACACTAGCAGAGGGGCTGGCGAACTTCAGATCAAACATAGCTTCTATCTGTGCGCCCACCACACCCTTTCTTCTCCTCAACACATAACAGGCCCAATAGAAGCACCAATGTTATGATACCAGGCATCCAGGTTTTTTGGTTTTGGCAAGGCTGCAGTGATGGGGAGAACAGTCCACATTCCTCATTTGACTCAAGTGCTGGTATCATATGATCAGCTGCTCTCTACCTGAGCTGTGCCCTTGTCGAATTTTGCCATTCATAAATAAGATCAGGCAAGGGGGACATACTGATCACAGGGGCTTATTAGAGAAGCTTCATTATGCCCCCGCTTCACAGGCACCATTATGAAGGCAGGAGATCACAAGATATCTTGCTCTGATATCGTATCAAACAGGATAACTAGGCTTAATGATGAATAAATGAAAAGCAGATATATCGACACATCGTTTGAAAGAAAGCATTACAGATAGGCAATTAATTAGGGGGTTCGGAGGTAGCTGACATAATCACATTTGCATAAATTGGTGCATGTAATTTTACAGACGCAGTGAAAGTTTTTTTTTTTTTTTTTCCAAATGTCATAAGTAAAATAGAGCCGCCTGCGACTGATTTTAGATGGTAGGAGGGGGGCCACAACGGCACCAGCATTTGGTTGAGAAGAGCGATATGTTGCTTTAATGTGCTCTCGTTCTCCAAAATGGTCCAATACGACCAGAAAAAGTTGTTTGTCGCTTTTGTGAAAAATAGAATTTTGAGGGGTTTGATTACTAAGTATAGCAACAAATAAGCCACAGCCTAGGTCACAACGGGATGTACGATTTTTTGGCCATACCATCTGCCATTCCCCAAATCGCTGCGTTTTTTGTTTGTTTGTGGAGAATGTAACTGTGGTGATGATGAAGTAGTGAGATGTCAACATGCATAGAGGAGCTATGAAATATCTGAACGAGCGGTAGCCGCACTAATTATGTGTACTGGGTACAAGAGTGCTGCACAACACCTATAGGAGTCCACAAGTACAACGCAAAAACATCATTGACATTTTGCCCAATCTTGATCCCAGCAAAACGTACAAAAGACACACTTTGGCCATTACGGCTGATGTACAAAGACGTACACAATGTGTAAGCTTGTAAGTTGCAAACTCGACAACAAATTGAACCCAGGGTTTCCACTACATGTAACTGACCCGGGATTGAGACCGGATGTGACCCACGCTTAAGTTGGCAACAAGGAGCCCTCCTGAAACGTGTTCAAAGTGTTTATGATGTGTGGTAAGGGCCAGAGTTACGATCCCAGCTACTGTAGGGAGTTGAAATGAAAAGTTACATTTACAGGCAATCCCATTTGAGTGTGTTTGTGAGTGAGGGGAAAAACAGGCAACGTTAAATCTATTGTTCGGGACGGGCCGTCAAAAAACAATGAGTATATGGTAAACACAGAGTAAAAACAGAACTTTATACAAAAAAGAAATACAAATGTAAGCGATCAAGCTGCTGATATTGTTTTAGTAAAAACTTTGAATGCTGAACTGACTGGAAATCCATCCATCCATTTTCTACACCGCCAATCCTCATTCGGGTCGCGGGTATGCTGGAGCCTATCCCAGCGCACTTCAGGCGGGAGGCTGGGGATACCCTGGACTGGTCGCCAGTCAATCGTAGGGCAGACATTCACACTCACATTCATACTCTAATGGACAATTTAGAGTCGCCAATTAACCTAACATGCATGTTTTTTGGGGGGATGTGGGAGGAAACCGGAGTACCCGGAGAAAACCCACGCACGCACGGGGAGAACATGCAAACTCCACACAGAGATGCCCAACGGAGATTTGAACCCTGAACCTCCTGACTGTGAGGTCAATCTGCTACCCATTCATCCACCATGCTGCCTAAATGTAATTTTATGTACAAGGATGTAATTATTACTACCACGTCTACCATCTTATAATGAAACGAAAGAAAGCACCGCCAAAGAAAAAGAAGACGTTTTGTATAAGCTGTGAAGAGTATTAAGGCCGAAGAGCAAGCTTTTTGATATTCTTTAAAAATGCAGATAGATATTTATTATATCAAGATGATAACTTCATCAGAATTTGGGCACAATAATAATTTTCATTGTTCATTTCTTTCATTCATAAAACATTTTCGTTCCATTTTGGTGTCCAAGGAAAACGGTCCACTCACACTGGTTTCCATTATAAGCCTTGTAATTGCGCTGTGTCACCATACTTTTGTTCTTATAGTCTATTGCCTGAATTGTGGCACAATGGGCATGTTGTCCTCACTTCAGCTTTATGGACATCTCTGCTGATGTTTAGGTCATCACGCTGGAACAAGTGTTTATATTAGACACTTAAGCTATTGACCCTCTTGTGTTCCTATGTCCTGTAGTGTCCAGGTAAATGACCTTATGGAGGAAATGGATGATAATGCAAACAGATAAGCACCCGGGTACCTGTGTGACCACAGACAGGACCTGCTAAATGAGAGGCCTATGACATGGTGCTCCATCAGTGCTTGCCTCAATGACACCCACAAGGCATTGAGGCCTTATCTGCAATGGCCCCTGCTCAGCATTCACGCCATTCACGCAAACAATGCCACCTCTTCCCGCTCAGTGGATCTGTGACTGACAGTGGGTGTTGGTGCGCTTGTGTCTGACTTCAGCTTGTATCTGAGGTGGGGGCTGTTTATCCAGTCCAAATCTCCCCACCAAGACACAATAAAGGGCGTGTGGCTTCCTAACTGCTTCCAATGTTGTTTGTCTAACTGGACTTTTATAATGGACTGCCTCTCCTTTCTGCAAGTTGGTTTCCTCCTGAGAAGTACCTGTACCATTGGGGTGGGGGGATTCAGACAGAAAGGCTGCAGTTACAGAGCTTGGTTAATGACAATGCGCCCCTTAGTGTGATGGCGTCAAGCAAGGACATCGTATTTAAAGTATGATTTAGTGCCAATGGACTTCCAGTCAGGACCGCACGGTGGCTGAGTGGGTAGAATGTTGGCCTCACAGTCAAGAGGTTCAGTGTTCGAATCTCCGTTGTGAATCTCTGTGTGGAGTTTGCATGTTCTCCCTGTGCATGCGTGGGTTTTCTCCGTGTACTCCGGTTTCCTCCCACATCCCCCAAAAAACATGCATGTTAGATTAATTGGCCACTCTAAATTGCCCATTAGAGTGTGAATGGTTGTATGTCTGTATGTCAATTTTTATTTATTTATTATTGTTTACAAAATAAATATCGCCGTTCCATAAAAAACACATCTTAAAGACAGACTGAAGCACTTAGCTTGCTTAATGGAGGTCACGCTTTTACTTGGTCAGCATTAATGATCACTGAACTTGAGACGAGATTGTCACACAGTGAAACAAACATGGGGGTCACTATACCGAACACTAATTACAATCCTAACACAGAAATGCTAACAACATGTAACAAGTCCACCACTGTATGCAATTTGAGGAAAATGCATCGATGGAAGCCGCACGGTGGCTGAGTGGTTACCACATTGGCCACACAGTCAGGAGATCTTGAAGACCAGGGTTCAAATCTCCGTTGGTCATCTCTGTGTGGAGTTTGCATGTTCTCCCCGTGCGTGAGTGGGTTTTCTCCGGGTACTCCAGTTTCCTCCCACATCCCCCCAAAAAACATGCATGTTAGATTAATTGGCCACTCTAAATTGCCCATTAGAGTATGAATGTGAGTGTGAATGGTTGTATGTATGTCCTGCGATTGACTGGCGACTAGTCCAGGGTGTACCCCACCTCCCGCCCAAAGTCAGCTGGGATAGGCTCCAGCATACCCGCAACCCTAATGAGGATAAGCGGCATATAAAATGGATGGATGGATGGAAAATTACATTTAGAAACATCAACACTTTTTAAAATCATGGTTTACTGGTAATAATTTTTTATTCCCTGCCAAGATGAGAAGACAAGACATTAGATTTTGCAGGTATGTATTTCAGTTACTAATAAAAGGTGATGCCACGTGTTGGATGAAAGGGCCTTGCTCACAATTTCATTTCTGGATCATTCCTAATGCATTTGGTGTGTTGTCTAGTCAAGTTCTTCTACACCAAACCCATCCAGCTATGATTTTGTGCACTGAAACACTACCATGTGGTAAACTTGAGGAATCATCTTAAGGTTTAAACACTCTTAAAGCACAAAATAATCATCAAACTGACTTATTTGTTCAAATGATGCACACTGAGCAACATCCAACATTGTGCACTCTCCTTTTTGCTCCATTATCCTCGCTCCGTGAGACGTTCAGGCGCACTAAGAATTGAGAGTGTTAGGTATAATTGTTTGTATTTACGTGCCCCACTTCAGACAATTTGGCTTTGGGTTGGTCAAGCTTAGTTCAGTCATTTATCATGGATGTCTGAATCCTATTTTCAGGCAACAGGCACCAAAACGAGCTTCTATCTGTGCGCCGGCACAGTGAACATTGCAAAACTGTTTCAATTTAATGGCAAAGTTGCTGAGAGCACTTAAAGTGAGAGTCTAAAATGTTGAGCCTCCTTTTGTTACCTCGCCTATTTTAGTACTATGTGGCTAGTACAAAAGCACAACATTTTGTACTATTTCACACAAAACTTGATTCAATTTGATATCAGTTTTAAAGGAATAAGAATACATGGGAAATGAATTGTTCAAAATAAAAAATTAAATTGAAATCTGTCCTGATAGGCTCCAGCATACCCGTGACCCTAATGAGGATAATTGGATGGATGGATGGAATGTGTCCTGTGTTATGATAGCACCGGTGCATTATGTGACATTTAACTTGCACTTTTTTTACAAGGCACATCTCCACTCCATCCATCCATCGATTTTCTATGCCGCTTATCCTCATTAGTGTCACGGGTATGCTGGAGTCTATGCCAGCTGACTTGGTACACCCTGGACTGGTCGCCAGTCAATTGCAGGGCCGACATACAATCATTCACATTCACATTCATTCAATTTAGCCAATTAACCTGCATTGTTTGTTAACATGCATGTTTTTGGAATGTGGGGGGAAACCGGAGTACCCACCAGCGAGAGAATGCCACCAGCCAGGCAAAAATCATGTGTAAACAAAAATGCCAGAAGGTGGAATGAGATTGAAACGTGACGACACATGCTGACATAGAAAGGCTTAGCATGTGACAAGCTGTCGTCAATTGACAACACGTTTTACGAGCTATTGTTCCTTCTCCCGTTAATAAAAAACCCCAAAATGCATATCTTGTCAAATATGCAAATGTGCCAGCAAGGTAGACGGGCGATTCCTGTGCATGCTTATCAAAATAAAGTGCAGTGAAACATTTTGATGATACTTTAAATTGTTTTCAAAGTAACTGTGGTCAATACAGTATGTGCATAAATAATAAGATGTATATGTATCTATATAGCATGTATATCATATATACTGTATAGTCATACAATATATTATTTTAAATAGTTTAGAAGTTTTTTTATTTGCTTCTGTTTGCCCTCACTCACATTAAAATGGGACTGTCTGACGCTTGTCCTTACAAATCCATATAGCTGATGGCATCCTGACACTGCGTGACACGTACATTATCAGCACACACTTACATGCAACCCAGGAAACATCGTGAATGTTTTATTTTTTAATCACACTCATTTTGTGCGGCAACAGCTGCAAGAAATGAAACCAACACCCGTAAGTCAAAAACTTCATGTTCTTATGAAACAAACCAAAAATCTCTGTTTTTCCCATCTACACACAAACACTGAGTCTGAGTTGTTGAAAATCTCCACTACGGCCAGAGTTTTGCAACATGACCAAATAAGAAACTTATAAACCACATATAGACACAAATTGTCATCCTATGTAAAACGCAGACATGAGCCGAAGAAAATGAGTTTAAATAGGACATGAAAAGATGAAAACACATATCACGCTTCTCAACAAGTAGCAGGTCCTGCTTTTGTTCCCTCACCCTCTAAAAATATAATCTGTGTGACATATTGTCTGGAAAAAAAACATCAGAAAAAAGTTGACTTATTCCAAACATATTTGTTTTGCTTTTCATGTTTCACTTTTTTAATGCCTCATGTCCTATTATGCAAATTCAACGATGACTCTCCCCGACAACATACTGCCACGGATGGATTGTAGTCTTGGGAAACACTAAAAGGTGTTTAGTGAAATAAGTATAATTATTATAATGGGCAACCCTGAAAATCTGATGACATAATCTATTAACACATCCAAACCTCACTCAAATGTTTGTAATAAGATAACTAAGTTTAATGTTTTGCTTTTTTTCCCCCTAGGATAGCATTCACTAGCAATAAAAACTTATTTTTTACATATTGAAAATTTGTAAAGCTCTGAGAAATTGGTTATAAAATCTATATTCCTTTAACTATGTTGCTGGAATTATGCTAAATACATCTTATTTTGCAATATGAAGCCTTTTTAATGTAGTTTAATGTTGGACATGTAGTTGCTCAGATATTTAGTGCCAGAGCAGAAAGAACCAGCTTGTACAAGCGTCCTATAGTCGCGTTTGTGTTCATTTGGAGACCTCATCCTAGATAGTCATATTTACAATTCCAAAGGGAAATGCTGCAAGCTCATGAAACAGAACAAAAGTTTTCCAGGTTACCAGGAGAGTCAGACATGAGGGACGTTCGTTTTTAAAGACATGAACGTGATGCTCAGAAGACAGCTGGGTGACTTTTGAAGAGTTGGAATGAAAAGGCAAACACGTTGTAACGTGAACATTATCTACATCTACATCAATTGCTTTATAATATTGTATTAGCAAAGTCACGTGCAGTTGCGTTTGCATGTGTCTGACATTTGCAGCAATTGCCCTCGGCATTCGTTTTTGATCCTGAAAAGTTTATGTGAAGTATTTGCAGCATTTTCTGGTTGAATTTGTTTCAGCAAGTGTGTGTTTTGGGCTTATTTGTGTGTTTGGACTTTGCTGGGCGTTTGCCCATGTCGGCCACCGTACACAATACGGCGTTCACACGTCTATACGAGCATCATGAGCGTTAGGAAATAGCCTTTTAGTGATTACACTGATTGTGAGCAATGCAGCTAGATGGTAAGGCAGTACTTAACTTTCGTTTGTTTGGGTCTCTAAAGATAAACTAGCTAGTTTATGAGCGTTCTGGTGAATATTTGAACATGAGGGTTAGCAGAGGACACATCCATAAAACACGACCAGTCACAGGCGGCAAAGTCGTTTGCTAGCAAAGTAGCAAAGACTCTGACAGCAAAGGAAGATTAACAAAAAAGAACTAAATACCCTTTCTGGCAGACACTGGTGTTTTCAGTTGACAAGAGGACGCTCTTGCCGAAGAAGGAAGACCATACGAAACATGCGCCACACTTTAAAGGACCCTTGTTTACACCTATTGAGCTGTCCATAAAAATGCCTGTACAAAAATCCCTTTTCTCGCTTTTTGTCTGCCCTTTTCCACTGCACGATCCTGGGTGTGCGTGTGTGTAAGAGAGAAGAGGTGGAGAGAAAAGGAGAAAACCACAGTATTGTTTTTATAGATAATAAATATATACAGTATGTGCATTTATTGAATCAAGTGCGGTCCGTGGACCAGATCAAACACTAAATAAAAAGCTAAGTTACTGTACTGTACTAATAACACAAAGCTTTGCCTTTTAATATGCACATAGAGTATGTAATGTTTTGATTGTTTGTTTCAAACATTTTGCAACATTATATATGTAAACACACACAGAGACACGCACACAAACATACATATATCAGTGTCCCCCTGCAACTTTTGCTTCAGTGAAAGAGTTTAAAAAGTTTGGACCCACCTATATATAGAATGTACAGTATAGTCGGTCAAAATGTAAAGCCAGCCTCTATACCATCAGTGACTGAACACCAACAATAATGTAATATTATTTATGTAACTTATTTAACAGCAAAAAAAACATCTTGACGTGAACTGCATGGTAACGGTCAAAATCCATGAACAGGTCAATTTTTTTTTAAACACTCTTTTTGGTCTAATTGAGAAAGAGAGACAGGGAAAACACACAGCACACTAATCCACAGAACACACAGACCCCTTTCACAAGAGGTCTGGGAGAGACCTTTATTTGTCCATTCCTATCATGGAGAAAGAAGGTTTTGAGCTCGAATTAGTTTGAGCTGGAAGATTAGATGAAACCAGAGTGTTTTAAACCTTTTCTGTGGGCCGTGGATTAGAGTCAGTCAGTCCCGTGTACACCAAAATTAAACAATAAAGGGTAGGGGTGGATCAGTGGGAGATGGTGCATGGCGTGCACAACACTGAAACATAAAGGTTTAGACAAAGTATACAGCACAACTTTAAAAAATCGAGAAGAAGGTAAGATAAAGTTGAATTCATTGCACACGATGTCCATTTCTCTAAAAAAGTTCAGAATTTCACACATACAGTATTTAGGCATTCATGTGGATGGTTTTGAATTTACTACATACCACTCAAAAAGAGCACAGTTTGGAGATCTTCAATCAGCAGTCAATTAGTGCAAATTGAGTTATCATGACTGTAAAACCTGAGCTGGAGGTAGGAGGAAGCGTTGGCGGACTTCCTTGGACAGATAGCACCGTCGACATCATCAATAATTTCTGACATCTCAGTTTACCCGAGGCCAGAGACTACTTGGGACAAAGTCAGGGTACACTTGAGAGCTGCATCTCCCACGCTCAAGGAGGAGCCATTAACATTGCGTTTTAGCGATTGGGGTGTGTAGTGATCCCCGAGAATACTGTAGCGGGCAGCTTTACAGCTTGCCTTTCCTAACTGTTGCAAGGACATTGCAATATGTGACAAAGCAAATCAGTGTAATATATACAGTAATAATATATATCTCCTTAATAGTTCATTATTAAGGGCTGGGAGGCTGAGGGGGCAGAGCAGGCGTGGTCGATTAGAGCACGGAGAGTCGATTGGAGAAGGGAAAACTTGCAAATGATTTTTGGCTGTTCAGCTAAAATAATCTCCGATGCCTTAAAATGGAGAGCAAAACCAGAGACATGTGGCAGAAAATGGAAGACAACTATCAAAATGCATGGAAGAATAACCAGAATGGCAAAGTCTCAGCCAGTGATCAAGATGGATGATCAAAGAAGCTCTAGTCTATTTACAAGAATCCCTGTTAAAAAGGCATGTGCTGAAGAGGTTACAATTTGCCAAATAACACATCAACTGGCCTAAAGAGAAATAGAGGAACCTTATGTGGACTGATGAGAGTAAAATTGTTCTCTTTGGGTCTAAGGACTGCAAAAAGAAGATTAGTCACATGGAGAACTTGTGGCGTGACATCAAAAATGCTGTTCCTGAAGCAAAAACAAGAAATGTTAATGAATTGTAGAATGTTGTTAAAGAATCATAGAGTGGAATAATAGCTTTAAGGTGCCACAAGTTGGTTGACTCCATGACACACAGATGTGAAGCAGTTATAAAAAACGAAATATTAGTTTAGAAACAAAAAAGTTTATACAAAATAGTTTTGAGTTTGTAAAGTCAACAGCAATTGCACAGCTTTAAGAGCGTGCATATCATGAATGTTGGGTCTTGTTTGTTTTCTGAGAATCTGCTGCACCTACTGGTAACCTGTTTGCCATGTAGCAATAAATATATAATAATAACAGTGATTCATCTGGTTAGTCATGTTGGACTGCCATTGATTTGAACACTACTGTATATAGTAAACTGGGATCCAATATAATTTTACAGCGCCTTCAATAATGTTTTTTCTTTTAACAAAAATTAGGGAAGGGAGAATTGCGTAAGTCCAGTATGGTAAATGCACTCTAATATTTGAATGTGACCTTCGTCCCATCCCTTTATCCATGTGTAACTTTGTAAGTTGGCAAATCAGCAAAAGAGTATGCGTGCTTGTGTTGGATGTACATTGTATCAGTGTATGACTCCCTACTTCCTGTTTTGGTTGGGGAACTTTGCTGTTGAGAATGAAGAGGCTGGTGATATGTGTGGAGCGAAAAAGACAGCTTTAATAATGAGCAAGAATGATGAGGAGAATTGTATCAGCATGCTTCAACCATCCTCCCTTGGAATGCTCACCGGGGAGGCACCCACAGTCTTAATGTTTTTATCAGCTCCATTTGAACCTCCCTTTTAAAAAAGCCGTTTCTCATGCTAATGTTCACACGGGGCAGAAAGCAATACTGACTTACATGATTTGATTATGTTCTTGTCAATATTTGTTTTCCGTCATAATAAAATTGTTTCTTTATTACACATTGTATGCTACAATAAGTTTCATTGAGTTGTAGTTCCAGGGGAGGAAATGGCAAGGAGCATTTTTTTTCTTCATATTTGATGGCAAGGTTAAATGTATTAAAAGTATTTTAACCTATAATGCATTAGTATTGTACTTTATATATGCGTTTAAAGACCTCAAAGACACTGGTGGGATCTTAATCCTTAAAAATATGTTTTCCATATACAATAGTGCGTTGTCTATCGCATTTAACTGGTCAATTCCTTCCAATATTTTTTTGTGGTTATTGCATAGAAAACCTGTTGACATTCTACTAAATAGGACTTTTGAAATAATTAGCGCTCTCTGCAAATGAAACAACACCTCTATAGTCATCTTTACAGTCGTATTACCCCAAAACAAGACTTGTCCTTGTGTGTGTTGATAAATAAATAATTAAAATAATAAATTCTGGACGTGTGGACAGCATTTAGGGGGTTCAGAGTTGAATTTTAGCTGGGTTGCATCCTTAACAGTAGCCCATGTTATTGTTATTATTATGATTATTATGGCATTACTATTATTGCACCTGCATTGCAACTGACGTGTGCAGCACATATTTACATAGGACCCAGGAAACATTATAAATGTTTTTTGAACCACCACATGTTAAGTCAAGCCATGAGTGAAAAAGGACAGACCAATCACAACAATCTACACTTCCCTGCTGCCTTAATTGCAGTAAACCATGAAAATGGAGATGTTTGGGTTTCACCTCCTGCAAGACAACTCCAAGTTGCCCAGATGGAAGCAGCTGTGACGCTGCAGCCCCTTTATTCTCTCTACCATCTGACTTGCACCGCTCAGACTATGAAACACTTAAACCATAGACATCTAAATGCAAGGTCTACATGGCTGATAGAAGTAGAATTGTTGAAGTGTGACAACATTGGTGTAACTGAAGTAGAGAAAGACTGGTTAGTTTTGATTCACTATGTCCACATAGCGAGGACATGTTCATGAACATCCCCAGTGCATTCCAGTCACCTTTTGGAGACTAGTAACATGCAAATATCACACACATAAAGGAGCTACTCTGTGTCATGCTCGTGACACACAAACACATGATAACCCTCCCACATACCGTGCTCATAAGTTGTCCCTGAACACATATCTGCTCAACACAAACATGAGCAGGGCCTGTAGTTCTTGCTACAGAGTATGAAGCAGGAGTCATCTACAACCCGCTCACCCACCAGAGAGTCTGTATTGCCTAAACAAGAAAAGACAGAATCAATCACAGAAGAATCGACAGCAGCCAGAGGCCAATCCAACACGCAGTCCACTTGCAGCAGCTCCTGAAATGTACATGTTCGAATATACAGTATGTGCTGTGTATACTTTACATACATGTTGAGTTACATCAGGGAGCATCATGTGGTTGTGTTTGCACAATTTAAGATGTTCAAAAAGGAGTAAGAATAAGCAGAGTTTATATCATCTGACCTCTTCTCAAATTGCTCACACCATATCTTTTACATGCTACTTTTCATTTGCTTACATTTTGTCATTTAAATTGTGTTCATTTCTTGTGTAAAGAAAAGAAAGGAAGGTGTTAGATGTTGTAATATAAAATATATATAATAACTATAATTGTTACAATTACGTGGAGACATTAAATAAGACAGGTAAACAAAAATAACAAATTTAAGACAAGTTGAAAAATGAGATTATGTTGCAAAAAAAAAATTGGAGTGGGATTAAACATTTTTAAATAAAACAATTATTATTATTATCATCAAACTGAAAGAGGCTGTACATCAGCTGAGCTGATCAAAGACCATAGCTTAGACCATGGACCATATGTATTGAAATAGGGTGAAACCGATGGGGGATAGGATTAAATAAGCTTTGCTTCTTCCTACTCTTTCTGGAGACGTGGAACTGTCAATTGTATTACATGATGTATTCTCATGTCATTTACATGCAATCATTCATTTTCAAATAAAAATAAACCATTACCATTACAATAGCTAAAAAAGTAAACCCCAAAACCCCGAACACAGAAGTAAACTTTTCACAAAAGTACTCAGTAATGTGTAGTTGCACCATTCTTGTTAATAACCTCAAAAATGGGTTTGGGCGTGCTTAATGTCAGTATTTCCAGGTTAGTGGGAATGTTGCTGCAGGTGGTGAAGATGGCTTTGCGGAGGGCATCCACTGTCTGGTACTGATGTCCAAACTTCCCAGTCATCCAACCTCAAATGTTCTCAGTTAGATTTTTACCAGGAGAACATGCTGGATGGCCCAAAAGAGTGAAGTCCTTTGTCAGGCAGTTATTGTGAATTGCAGTGCTGTCCTTAAAAAACCCAGTCATTACCCCACAATAAAGGCCCTGCAGTCATGAGGGATGCCCCCTGCAACATATTCCCATAGATAGCTGCCGTTTGACGCCCCTGCACAACCCGAAGCTCGTTGTTCCGTTGAAGTAAAAAGCACACCAGATGACCACATCATGATGGCACCCCCTCCAACGTGCCGTGTGGAAAACATCTCAGGTGTGGGGGAGGGGTTCTATTTGTGATTAATGAATGAACATTTCACATTGTACCCCAATTATTGGCAGCAAGGATAGACGGTTGGCTGGTTGGTTTTCAGTAGGTGCTTAAGATAATACCACAAAGCAGTGTACCGGATATCTTACTTAGCAGTAAAAATCAGGAGGTTGTGTTTCCTATGCAATCACACTTGGTTCAACACAGTGAGGGTAAGTTTGGCATGCAAATGTACACAATATCCCTTCAATAAATTTTGTAATTAAACAGCTTTCTGAGTGACAAAACACTTTAGGAAATTACTTTTTAGGAGAGGTTGTCATTATAACTGCTCCAAACCACAACATTGTTGCACACCCTCTTCTTGTTGGTGGCTGCAGGCAGTAGTTTCACCAAAGGCTTGCGGTGTGTTTGACCCATCTAGGCTGAACCCAACCACAGTGTGACAAGCTCCTTTTCAAACATCCCCTCTGATAAAAGCCACAGTGGCAGCCATGTGTATTGAATTTAGACCATTCCTGAGGGTATCCTGTTCTTATCAGGGGCCAGATAAGCTCATTTCACAGGCCCTCACCTCTACTGGGCTACCAATGGGACCCTGCCCTGACAAGAGCCGACCTTCTTCCCGCAGTGTCTGTGGTTGAAAGAAAGTCAAGAAGGGATGCGAGTCGTTGATAGAATCTTTCTGGCGGTTGTGGCGCAGTCAAATGTGTAGCCCTCAGATCATCCAAACATGAATGAGACAACCTTGATATTTTTGAAGGGGAGTACTTTTAACTGTAAAGGGAGTCACAGTCCCGGAATAAAGAAAAAGACGTGTCCTTGTCCTTGGAGTGTATGTGCAAGACAACACAACAATTCCTGCTCAACACTTTTGCTCTTAGTTATCGTGAGTCCATTATTAAACTTTGTCTTCTAAAAGGGTTACTTGCCTGATTGTCCTCGAAAACCTGGGACTCAAGCACCACACCTCTGTGTCAAGCATCGCAGTCTGACATCCCTTGAGCCAGATACTTGCTGGCAGCACAACAGAGCAGCCATAATCAGCCCCTTTTCATTTCTCAAGGATTATCCTAGCCGTGGTTAAGCCTTTTCTGCTCCTTGCGTCACTTTGGCTCTCGTGTTTACACAAGGTTTGTATTGCTTTCTCCTCCTACGGAGGCTTTTGCGTTGGCTGTGGAGCCTAATACCCGGCATGTGTGTTTTTGAATGCGCATATGAAGGTTCTACTCCTCAATCGGGCTGTTACAACTCAAGAGCTGAGGTGACAAAGGCCCGGTGAATGTCTGACTCAAAGACAACTGTCAGCATTCAATGAGATGGATTAGGACAGAATGAAGAACCGAGTAGAGCCTAGAGCCTGACATGTTGACATGTTCTACTAAGTGCATTTAGGGGTGGATTTAGACTGTTTGCGCCATTGTAGAGGGACACACAAGTTATAATTGCTAAATGGGGATGACTAGGGTGAACAGCCGCCTGGTTTTGCACTGACACTGGCTGACGAAGGCTGCTGTGGATCCCGAGGAGGTTCAGGGGTTTCAGAGAGCCATCCTTAACCAAACAAACATACTGGAATTTCGGCCATTGTTGGTGAACAGGGTTGAGTGACAGGGCTGCATAGCAGAGCAGCCTGTCAGCAGAGACGAGTCGGGGTCAAAGTGTCAGCACCCCTGGTGACATGGCTTCATGCGAAGACTTAGCCCTGTAATATGTAGAGTTAAGATCACCTGTACTAATCCACAGCAGTGTTTTTGTTTTGTACATTTGATGTTGAAATCTGTGCAGTAATCCTGGAAAGTAAGTTTTGTTTAAAGCATGTAACAAAACCTGCCAAACGGCACATGTTGTTGTTTTATATGTGCAATTTGTTAGCAAAATGTAAGAATGTCTAGTTGTGGCTTTACTGGGAACAATGAGAGAGGATATTTATTGCAAACTCCTTTCCAGGAATAGTACGGATGAAATAGTACTGCATGTGTCAGCCCATTTTTATTGCAACTAGGGGTGACCCCGCGGCAAGCGATTTACCTGTGTCAAGTAGGAGATCCATAGCTTTGTATTCAAAATGTAGACTCTTAAGCATATTGTGTTGGGAAGACCCTCTTCTATCAAAAATATATTGTTAGTTCACACAATGGAAAACATTTACTTCTTAATGCAAAAGTGGAATTTATGAACATGTCCTTTGGACTCTATATCTTGGTCCATTATTCACCATATGAATTATGAACAGCTTTCCATGCATAATGAGCACTGAACATTTTACTTTTCTGTCTATTTATCCTTTGCTGCAAAATACTGCAGGCATAAATTGCAGTATTTCTAACATTATTATCCTCCCACAAGCTTGACAGCAATCATTGAGTCACGGGTGCAATGTATGCGTACAGCAGACCCAGTTTATCACGGGGGTTAACCTTCTGGGACGACAATCCAACTTGAGGTTATCAAACCAAACGCTCTCATCATTTGCTGTACGACCAAAAAACACACATAATTTAACTGACTATGCTGGTATAGAAAAAAGTTACACACTTATATACATGCAATAGAACATTTTAACAAATGTATAATCCACATGGCATGGTGGGTGTCTGTGGGCTTCCCAGGATGCCTTGCAGGTTATACAGTGCATGCATATAAAATAGTATTGTTGTGGATGTATATTAGTAAGTAAGCATTTGTTTCAATACTAAAAATGTCAGTGACAACAAGGCCGTACGTCGAGTTGGCTATCTGTGCCGCGACGGTTAAGTTGCTCGACTTAACCGTCAACACAACCCTCTGGTTTCAACACATCGAAGTCCCGTTCTGACTGCGAGGAATGAAAAAAACAAATCAAAACAAAGTGTTCCCTTGTAATGGCCACACTGGATGCCTTGACGGCTTCCAGTACGAGAGCCCATAGGTCTATAAACTGTACATTTTAAAAATAAAATTGGTTTTCATTATAGGTAAAAACCCGATATGATATTTACCAACGTTTCATTTTTATGCCAACATAGGGCCCCATCCCTAGTATAAATATCAAGCTGATCCCTGCACATAAAGAACACTTTGTCAAAGCAAGTTGATGTTTGTCTCTACTATCTGTGCAACTCAGGCTTTACCTATGTAGGGCAAATCACATGGGTTCTATAGGAAAAACATGGCCTAATTATTGCGTTTATAAGTGAAAATGGCGGGTTTTCCGCACCAGTAAAAAAATATTATTTTCTGATCAAAACTGGGGGATCCACTGTTTGTTTTTTCATTTTTCCATTCTCTTTGTAAATACACAAACAAAAATTAAAACTAACTAAAATAAATACAAAACAGCTCAAAAGTGTGTTAATATAGCACATGCATGCACTCATGAAGAACAGCAGACCATCAGTGGCTATCATGACTTTATTATTGTCACTATGCAACCCCAGTGTTATTACTTTACATATAAATTGCAAAGTTGGCAGCCAGCAAACATCAGCCCAGCACCCCCCAGTTTGGGTTTTAGTGGAGGTCATCATTAGCTGGCTATACCTGAAAGTTGAACCCTGATCCCCTGTGCTGCTCAGAGGAGGCTCCCTGCTCAAGTTATACGATGTGAGAAACTGATCAACAATGTATAATAATTGTTCCAATTGAGAGTGTATATTATTTCAAGTTTTTTTCATGATGTGCATGTGAGCAGACACACTCTCTATACACAGAGGAAGGACAGCAGAAAGGAAGTGGAGGGTAAAAAGCAAACAGGCACTACAGTTACCCTGATGGACTGAATGACTTCCCTTCCTTTGCCTTGCATGATCTCAGAAGTGTCTTGTTAAGGGCAGGAACATCATCTCGCTTGGTCCAGCGGCCATCCTCACTACCACCATCCAAAACTCACTCACCCCCTGCCGTGCAGCGCCAGAGCATGTGAGCCCTCTGTACTCAGAGTGATAGAGTCAAGCTGTTCCTGCTGAGCGGAGGTCAGGGTCCTTCAGTCAGCACCTCGGTTCGGAACAGAGCACACAGGACTCCCTCCCACCATCCCTCACCAACTGAGCTGAAACTCAGCTCTTTTGCTCCCGGTCCAAATAAACCTGGTAGCATGCTCTCTCTTTTTCCTTTTTCCATCTCCAGGCACGCTGTCACAACCCTCATCATGCTCATTAATCAGACTAGACAGATTAGACATCACATCAAAATAAACTACACCCATCAACCTCCATTAAGGTCCCCAAATTTGGGTAGTAAGCCCTCCCTGCTCCTCGTCCACCTAATAACCTTACGTTCGCTTGAGGATGTCCAGTTCAGTCAGCAGGCTGAACAGTTGAGGACTCTCTGCTATCTTGGCTTGATTGATATATACAATTTTGCTTATCTTAATGGTGATGGCTCTTTCGGTGCTGACCTTGCATCCATGTAAACACCTGAAATAACCTGTATCACAACTCCAGTCTGGGCTGTGACTTTAGTAAAAACCATATCACTTGTGGTTTTTTTTTTTAAGAATGTATTGGATGTTAGATTTGAGCCAACACACACCTTTATCCAGTCTAGTCCACTCGAGACATGACAACTGGCAGACAGCATTGCCACCTTTGGGTAAGACTCAGAACTACAGCTGGTGCAGAAATGCATGAGTATGATCAGCCTGCAGATGTTTAACAGCCTGTTCTACTGCTTCATGTCCTGGCAGAGAGTATTAGTCCCAATAAGCAGAGGTAATACTGGACCTTCCTAGACCACCAGGGAACCTTCTCCCTGGCCAAGTCTCTCCTGGAGGACTGACTGACAACTAAAGACGACTGTTTGTGTCCGTCCATGGGAAATGGGGCGATGTCGCTGCAGCGACAGCCCTGAGGCCATCCATCAGTGTCACGGAGGGCGGGGCGAAGGGGGTCTATGGTATGTGTCACATTCAAGACTAATGGACAGGATGTACGGCCACAGAAACAACAATATTTGTAGAATATATTTTCAGAAAAACCTGCTGTGTTTTTGCACTTTTTCTTCAACACCTTGAGAACAGGCTTTAATTCTGATTTATGAGCATGACCCTCCAAACGAGACATTTCATCTACTTTGATAATGCGGTGGAACTGTTTTCATTGTTAAGCCATTCCAAAAGGTCAAACGAAAACAGAAACGTACAAAAACCAAAGCTGAACTGTTCCAGACACCCCAAAATATTAACAAAAAATATATTTTAGAGAATAATTACATATTTATATGCAGAATATTATGCAAAATAAATAAACACTAGAACACAGGTTAGTTACAATTTGTCATGGACTTCTTCCAGGTCCGACTAATCAATTTTTTTCATAAAGAGTCATGTAAATCCAGTTAATTTGTTGCAGAAAGCCAAAAGTAACACAATTTTACAATTATAATTTTACATACAGAAAACCACTTGAAATGCAAATAAATGATGAAGGAAAGGAATAAATGAACATTTAACTTTACTTTGACCGGCATTAAAGGCGTAATTCCTGATGACTGTGTCCAAAGCCACGATGTGGCAGTGACACAAACCTCCACCATGTTCCCGTTTTGACATGCACCATTTCTTTAATTCATTAGTGCTCCTCACCTCAGTAACCCAAAACAGAGTGCCAGCATTTTGACAAAGAAAGTGAGAAACACTACTGAATTCAGGAAATAACTCGGAGCAAAATAAGAATCTCTGTGCGGTGTTTAGCTGCCACATTGTGTTTTTGGGACCTGAAATGTTCATTAATCCCTTTCATTCGTCATTTATATGTATTTATAATTGTTTTATGTGTGTAAAACTATAAAAAGGTGTTTTGTGTTAACATTTTAGAGAGTCAATTGCTGATGACATCATAGACAGGCTATGTAACACAGCTGACTTCCGGTTTGGGCTGCTATTTTGTTTAGTTAACTAATAGAATGCCGAAAAGGAAAGATGTTTATGACAGAAGTACATTAAGAAGACAGTTTGACCCATGCAATATATTACTAACATGACAAGACGTGTGCCATATTGTACTGTAACCGGAGAATGCTCGCAAACCAAGGCAACATTTTGGCAAAATTACCAATGTTTACCGAAAACCACAGTAACTGGGGCAGAAGACAACTGAGGTTTCACTGTCTAAATGACAATGAACAATTAACATAATTTATACCTTGATTGAAGACACTTTTCGGCAAAGAGGGTGACTAATTCGTTATTGAATTCAATTCACACCTTTTTACCAAATTGCTGGTATTCACAGCTTTGTCCCCATGGCGGGTTATTTTGCACTGAATGTAAAAAATGCATGGACAACGAGTCTTATAGACCTAGGGTGGTTTGTTTAGGCACTTGATGGAATGTTACAATACAGGGCAAACAGACTACTTTATATGCGCAATATTGTACAAAGACAAAAATTATGGCATTTGACTACACATTGAACTTGTCGTCTTTTCCAAATAAATTCCCATTTATAAGCATCTTTCTACCAGGTGTTACCCAGAGTGACTGGCTGAGCATGATGAGAGGGCACATAGAGAAGAAAAAGATTTTAAAAAAGAAAGAGCAAATCAAATCTACATTGTATTATTTGGACCTGCCTAACGTTTTCCTACCCTGTGTGCTTCGTGTTCAGAGACCGAGGGGACTTAACCTCAGCATCCGGTGACAGTGGCATCCAATCCGGAACGTTTTGTGATATTGACCTTGACTAGCTCCTCAGCACTTGTCGGGTGGATGCCCACTGTCTCTATCAGGTGTGAATATGTAGCCCCACACCTTTGGACACACATAGACATGCAGTTATCATTCACTATCTCTGCCGCACCATCTTCATGTGTTGAAATGACATCTTCCTTTCCTTCAGATGTTGGTCAGATAATATAAACAGTAGCAGTCAACTTACTGGAAGCCCATAGCAAAGCCCTGGGTGACCTCTCCTGCATTTGCACCAGTGAAGTGCAGACCAAGGATCTTTTGGGGACCAGTCCGCTCACATATCACCTAAGAGGGTAAAACATGCTTCATAATTTGTTGGTAGTTGCATCTGCAAAGCCATTAGATTTGGGAGAAATAATAAATATAATCATATGATTTGACTATGATTACAGATGGAATACATAAAAAAACTGCTGTTTTGAGTTATGACTTTACAACAATATGTAGGTGGTAGGACATGTAGTCCCTACAGTACACTGGGGAAGGACAACGTCAATCGTTCTTTTTATTCAACCTCTTTCCCTATTTTTCTGATGTTTGGGTTGTGTTGATGTGTTGGCTTTGTTCTCTCTTTTTTTTTTATTACCGTTCAATTTCATTATTGTATTTATCTTATTAACACTGTATTTTATGTTCTTCATGAGTGATTTAGGTATTAGATTATAGGTATAGATTTAGGTATAGGTTTCAATTTACACAAAACCTGACTTATATCACTGTCACAGGAACAGTACATTTATATATTTTTTCAATACATTTTAAGCAACAGAATCCAACCTTTAAGTAACACTGGCTGGCATCACGCTCTGCAACAGTGAATTCTAGTGGCTTGTAGAAAGCATGGAAAACCTGCAAAGACATAGAAAATCCATGTTATGTCTCAAAAACAGTTGCAAATGATTTTCACATCACATTCTGTTGGGCTGCCAAACGTGCAGCATTTTGGGGAGCTAAATCTAAGGTGTAGATATGCTGAACAAAAATAATAAGACATTTGACAGATCCACTTTAACTACAGGAAGTGAAAAGAATATGGAGCTAGACTCCTTCATGCTGAAGCAGCTTCCACACTACAGTAAACATTTTATACTAGGGCACAAACAGTGTAGAAAAAAAAAAAATTTGATCCCCTACTGAATTTATAAATTTACCCCCTTACAAAGACATGATGTTTTGGAAGCAAGAAAACGAATGTCAACATAAACCATGAAAAAATAATTAGGTAAATTAGGGGAAGTAAAATAATTACCATTTTGAATAAATTAGTTACCAGTAACATTAGTGTCTTTAACAGTAGTAGAACATTTGGATAACCCTTTAACCGCGTTATGGGCCATGAAAGGTTGTGTTCAAAGACACCACATCATTAAAATTTAATTCAATGTTTGGAGTGTATTTTCTGGGATTCAGAGCATACTTAAATGCAGCAATTAAGAGTTGCAGAGTGAGTGATAGGAATATCCACTCATTGTTTTTCTTTTTATTTACATCACACATACACATCACATATACACATAATAAAGATGTTGCTGTGATGCTCAGAGTGTCAGTTAATGCATCTTGTGGAAGTCTAGTGACAACGAGGAAGTGTCTTTTCCAAGACGACTGACCAGTTGACTAGAGACGTGTTTGTGAGTGGGAGATACATATGTAGTGTTGGAATTGCACTGCTGTCAAAACAGAGAGATATGACTTTACACAATGTGCATAATTAATGACACTAAAATGTTAAGATTATTGATTAAATAAATTAGTTAATGTGCTATTTTTGATAGCCATAGTATAAATTAATGTGAGTAAAGCAAGTATAACAATTCAGACCCTCACTGACTGGTTATGTGCCCATGAAGCACACAATACCTGTCCTTTCAGGAAAAGTCTTGGTGCGAAAGAAACCATTGTTAGCAGGTTGAATTGAAAATGTATGAAATACAAGATTACACTGATTGACCTCTCTCTGGAACACCATGCATGGAGCTAAGATCTTCCATATGGTAAGTAGATCTTCCATATGGTACGGAAATAGTACCAGACCACAAATTTATGAGAGGATATTCTTAATGACCTCGAAGGAGCTGGGACCACTGTTCATCAAGAAAACCAATTGTAACACACTTGGTTGGAATAATTTGAAATCCTGCAGTGTCCGCAAGGGCCCCTTTTAAAGAAGGAACATGTACAGGCCCGTCCGAAGTTTGCCGGTGAACACCTGAATGATTCAGAAAAGGCTTGGTAAATGAGACCAAAACTGAGATCTTCGACTTGCTGTGTGTGCAAAGAAAACATGACCACAACAACCATCCTTAACATCAAACATGGAGGTGGAACCATCCGCCTTTGGAGTTGTTTCTCTGCCAAGGGTACAGGATGACTTCAGTGAACTGCAGGGCCAGTGAACTGGGCCACGTACTGCATCATCATGAATGTGAACATCCAGAACTACAAAGAAGGGTTTCTGCGCATTACAATCAGTGATGTGCAGTCACGGGAGGCAAGTGAGGTATGATGAACAAATAATGACAACTAACAATAACATGCTATAAGGATTAATATTTATCAAAGCCTACCGTCTGAGTGCACTCATAGTTGGATCAAGGCGTTAATAATAAAATGTCGTAGAAACATTTATTATAAACCATGACTTCTTGAAGTCTGTATACTGTCTTTAATGTAAGTGTGACTTACTAATCAGTAGGGGTGTCAAAAATGGTAAATCATGATGATATTTCTACTTTAGAGAAAAACTGTCTTGCAAGAACAGGGCAACTGGTAGTCTATCAGACTGTGAGCTATAGAATCGCTACTGTGGGTGATTATTACAATAATATGGAAATGGCAGAACACAAGGCAGGATTGGAACCGCACAATAAGTGCTGTACACACACTATAAACATTGCAATCCAACCTACCTTGGTGTTCACAGCATCTCTAGTTTGCTTGTGTGGTTGGCTTTTTTTCCATCAGATTTGAACAGCTGCAGCAGTGTTAATGTCCAAGTAGATGATGTAGCAAATCTACACTTGATTAATGTTACTTGAGATTTGTCAGATCAAGACATGTGATAGTAGCACCGATTTCACTACTTTCTGGTACGGCACTCTTAGCATCATGGGAATTGTAGTTTTTTTTAATAGCATAAACTTAAAACAGAACTTTTGCAATCTATTTCATGTGTCCTTTCAAAATTAAACATCACCATAAATGATTAGTAATAGCAGCTACAAAAGCTCTCATAATGTTAACTTTTAGAATATCTTTTAAATGATTTTGTGAAACTGTGGTAATAATGACACTGGCCAATAATTTATAAATTGACGTCGGTCCTTGTTTTTACAAATTGGGACTACTTTACATTTTGGGAATTTACCAGTCTGGAATGATTATTTACTGATGTAATTCAGCGGTTCTGCGATCTTGTAAATGACCATTTTTATTGCTACCGTTTCAATTCCATTACAATCAGTTGATGTTTTTGCTTTACATTTAGTGACATCAATGATTTATTTTTTGGTGACATAAGTGATGAACATGGCGTTCATGTTCCTGTCTGTGTTTCATTCCATTCCTCCACTGACCAGAATTTTGGGGTCTTTTCTTCCAGTTTGGACCAACATTAACAAAGCAATTAATATATTTTTCAACTACCTTTTTCATGTCATCATTTTTAGCATTCCCATTTCCCTGTGAAAGAGTGAGGGTAATCTGCTTTCTCGGTACTATTCCAGATAATACTGTTGTTTGCGTGTCCCAATGTTCCTAGGAGCTAAGTTGTCTTGTAGGGTTACCCATGACAAACAGGTCCTAGGGGAGGGACCAGACAAAGAGTGGCTCAATAGACCCCAATGATGCACAATAACAATGGACTTTGTTTTCCCTCGCCCAGATGCGGGTCACCGGGGCCCCCCTCTGGAGCAAGGCCTGGAGGTGGGGCAAGATTGCGAGCGTCTGGTGGCCGGGCCTGCACCCAAGGGGCCCGGTCGGGCACAGCCTGAAAAGGTAACATGGGTCCCCCCTCCCATGAGCTCACCACTCGTGGGAGGGGCCGAAGGGGTCGGGTGCGAAGAGAGTTGGGTGGCGGCCGGAGGCGGAGGCCTTGGCGGTCCGATCCTCAGCTACAAAAGCTAGTCGACCTCTCTGTTGGGGAAGGAGCCTAAGCTGCTGCGTGGGGTGGAGAAATTCCAGCTAGATATAGTCGGACTCACCTCAATGCACAGCAAGGGCTCTGGAACCAGTCCTCTCGAGAGGGGCTAGACTTCATTCCACTCTGGTGTTGCCGGCAATGAGAGGTGACGGGCAGGGGTGGCAATTCTTGTTACCCCTGCACGTTGGAGTTTAACCCAGTAAACGAGAGGGTAGTTTCCCTACGCCTTCGGGTGGGGGGACGGGTCCTGACTATTGTGTGCGCTTATGCGCAAACAACACAGTAATGTGTTGTAAAAAAGGGCGGTAAAGTACCGCCCTTTTTGGAGTCCTTAGAGGAAGTACTAGAGAGTGCTCCTTCGGGGGATTCCCTTGTTCTGCTGGGTGACTTCAACAATCATGTTGGCAGCTACAGTGAGACCTGAAGAGGTGTGATTGGGAGGAACGGCCCCCCTGATCTAAACCCGAGCGTTGTCTTGTTATTGGACTTCTGTGCTCGTCACGAATTGTCTATAACGAACACCATGTTCAAGCATAAGAGTGTCCACATGTGCACTTGGAACCAGGACACCCTGGGTCGCAGTTCGATGATTGACTTTGTGGTTGTGCCGTCGGACTTGCGGACACATGTTTTGGACACTCAGGTGAGGAGAGGGGCGGAGCTGTCAACTGATCGCCACCTGGTGGTGAGTTGGTTCCGATGGTGGGGGAGGATGCCGGTCAGACCTGGCAGACCCAAACGCATTGTGAGGGTCTGCTGGGAACGTCTGGCAGAGTACCCTATCAGAAGGAGTTTCAACTCATCAGAGTTTCATCTCTGGGGCTGAGGTCACCGAGGTGGTCAAAAAGCTCCTTGCTGGCAAGTCCCCGGGGGTGGATGAGATCCACCCAGAGTTCCTTAAGGCCCTGGATGCTGTGGGCGTGTGAGAGGGTGTGTTCTAACTATTGTGGGATCACACTCCTCAGCCTTCCCGGTAAGGTCTATTCAGGGGTTCTGGAGAGGAGGATCTGCCGGATAGTCGAATCTTGGATTCAGGAGGACCAGTGTGGTTTTCGTCCTGGTCGTGGAACTGGGGACCAACTCTATACTCTCTGCAGAATCCCTGAGGGTGAATGGGAATTTGCCCAACCAGTGTACATGTGTTTTGCGGACTTGGAGAAGGCATTTGACCGTGTTCCTCAGGGAATACTGTGGGGAGTGCTCCAGGAATATGGGGTATCGGACCACCTAATCCAGGCGGTTTGTTCCCTGTATGACCGGTGTCAGAGTTTGGTTCGCATTGCCGGCAATAAGTTGGACCTGTTTCCAGTGAGGGTTGGACTCCGCCAGGGCTGCCCTTTGTCACCTATTCTGTTCACTACTTTCATCGGCAGAATTTCTAGGCACAGCCAGGGCGTTGAGGGGTTTCAGTTTGGTGGCCGCAGGATTCGATCACTGCTTTTTGCGGATGATGTGGTCCTGTTGGCTTCATCGAGCCGTGACCTTCAACTCTCACTGGATCGGTTCGCAGCTGAGTGTGAAGCGGCTGGGATGAGAATCAGCACCTCCAAGTCGAGTCCATGGTTCTCGCCTGGGAAAGGGTGGAATGCCATCTCCGGGTCGGCGATGAGGTCCTGCCTCAAGTGGAGGAGTTTATGATGGAAGGTGGGAGCGCGAGATGGACAGGCAGATTGGTGCAGCGTATGCAGTGATGTGGACTCTGCGCCGGTTTGTCGTGGTGAAGAAAGAGCTGAGCCAAAAGGCAAAGCTCTCAATTTACCGGTCGATCTACATTCCTACCCTAACCTATGGTCATGAGCTTTGGGTAGTGACCGAAAAGACAAGATTGCAGGTACAAGCAGCCATAATGACTTTTCCCTGCAGGGTGGCTGGGCTCTCCCTTAGAGATAGGTTGAGAAGCACTGTCATCCGGGAAGGACTCGGAGTAGAACCGTTGCTCCTCCACATTGAGGGGAGCCAGATGAGGTGGATCGGGCATCTGGTTAGGATGCCTCCCGAACACCTTCCTGGGGAGGTGTTCAGGGCACGTCCAACCGGTAGAAGGCCTCGCGGAAGACCCAGGACACGTTGGAGAGACTATGTCTCTCAGCTGGCCTGGGAACGCCTCGGCATCCGCTGGGAAGAGCTGGACAAAGTGGCCGGGGAGAGGGACGTCTGGGCTTCGCTGCTTAGGTTGCTGACCCCGCGACCAGTTATTTAGCATGACAAACTACTCAAGAATGCAAGATCATTAAAGTATATGCGCAGGGAATTCTTTGTGGGATGCACCTGTGTTTATCTGTCTTGGCAACAATAGTATATTTTCTATTTATTCACTCTCATCTCATCCTATTCACTCTCATCCTCACATCATCTTCATCTCAAGATAGATCAATAGATGAAAATGTGCATGTATTTCATGTTTTTACACTGAATTGAAAAAAAAACAAATTCCACTGTGACAACACACAAATGAAAATGTCTAAATGGCTCCTTAACCTTGACAACAATGGGATGCAATGGGAGCTGAGTGAAAAGAAAAATGTAACACAGGAAAACAAATCCCAGTTGTTCATTAAGTTGTCAGATATAAAACTCCACGCTGTAGATGTGTCTTTAATGCATTTAATTCAAGGGGCGGGCGTGCGAACACAAGTTTGGAGGAGCACGCAGCTGTAGGGGGAGGCCGGTGCAGCAGCTCCCTCTTAGATCTAAGCGTACCCGTCATCACCTCACACACACCTCAATCAGGCCTCCTGCTCGCCTGTCACTCACAACCAGTAGCCTCACCTTGCTGGCTAAACCATTTATCCACTGTGTTCTGCAGGTGTTGGCTAGCATCTGGCATACTCGCTCACGTACACAAGTAGAAAAAACACACATTGGTCTGTTTTTTTACTGTACTGTATGCAGTTCTCTCTGCGTATTTAGGGCTTAGCAGATAGGCCTGCCAGTGTTATTTGTGCACATTTTAAAAACAACCACCAACCCTAATCTAACTTTTAAAAGAGAGTGTAATAACATGTTACTTTGTTTCCCCATTATTATGCATACATGTTGATATCTGACTTTTACCGTATCTGAAGGATTTAAAAAATACAACCAGTGCAGGCTTTCATTTGTTTTCAAAGAAAGTATATGTTTGTGTTATTTATTTTTTGTGTGTGTTGTAAAGGTTTGACTCAAAAAGATTTAATGCAAATCCAATTAATCTCCCCGGGAAACCAAAAAACGTTAACACAAAATACTTTTAGTTTTACATGTTTTACATGCAGATGCACATTAATGATGACTGGAAGGATACATGTACATTTAAGCTTGACTGAAGATGTGACTGTTGACAAACATTGTTATGAGGCATCAACATCCACGTGGACACCACCTTTGTGTTTTGCAATGACTTTTTCCTGAATTCAAAAGTGTCTCTGGCTTTCTTTATTAAAATGCTGACACGTGCAATTTTCTTTATGGGTTATTTTGCAGCCGTGATCAATAAGACAAGCATAGACTTGCGGCATAACTGTGTTTGTTAGCACAGAATTACAGAGTCAACCACTGATGTCATATACAAGCTATAGAGCTGGGGGACAATGACCTCCGCTTCCAATTTCTATGCTAACAATTTGTGATAACATTTTGTGATTAAAAAAAAAAAGTTACAAACACAATTTGACTCATGCTGTTCATTAATAACATGACAAAACAAGTTTGGCATTTTTACATAAACCAACAAAAACATTGTATTAGATTAGATTTGGCTCCAGTAACCCTTTCTATCTCTTTAACTGCCATTGTTCACTCGCAACAAAGGAAGCTAACAAGCTAAATAATAAGTCTCAAATGCATATTAAAGGCAATTTTATTTTTAAAATATGTAGGTACTCACCACTAATGAACGATAATGAACAATGATGATAATGACATTTTCTGTGCAGAACGACTGTGATTAAGACTTGTGAGGCACAGCGCATGCAGCCCCTTTAAGCTTTAAAAACTTGCTCTTACAGTACTTCTGATTGTGATTACTTCCTTCATTCATTCCATAATGGCGACATACGGCAAAAGTTTTTCTTTCCTTGACCATATCTAGAAGTTCAACCTGCAGCGTCATTACCTTTTTCCTCATGTGGTGCCACCAGAATATGAAGCGTGATGAAAGGGGCTGTTATTTCACGCTTAGAGGGTTCCGATTATGTTAAAACCATCGTTAGGTCATAAAAAGGTTTTCTAACTACAAAAATATTTCATTTAGAAGAAATTTATAAGAAATGCGACTTGTGAGTGCGGAGATCACAATCAACTCCAGAACCAATTAACCATGATAAACAAGGCATTACTGTATTATCACATTTTTTTAATTATTACCGACTCAGGGCAAATGAGATGGGTTTTCTGCAAAAACATATATTTTTGGAGATAAAAGCACAAATGGGTGGCTTTTGCCACAAATTAAATACATGATAAAAAAATCATCTAATTTGCGTGATTCAAGAATATGCAGAGATACAGTCTTTTGATGATTGAAATTTTAATAAAGTCAAATACGATATAATCTAGACATAACATATACCATTAGGTCCATAAGTCTTCCATTAGTTTTCAGGATCTCCAGTAATCTCAGTATAAGAGTTATTGGCTTACCTCTATGTTGTCTTTACCATGCCTGCTTTCAGCCTCCTCCTCTGATAGACCCACACTGCCATACTCCAGAGGGGTGAAGACTGTTGTGGGCACCTGAAAAATACACGATCTTACATAAACATATTGCGTGGCTTCCAACAGTCTACATTAGTCAATTATTGAAAACACCTTAGCATATTGTTGTAGTTAATTCTACTTGAAAATCCACCAAACCACAACAAATAAATGAACACCTCTATGACCACATCAGTCAGAGAGTTATCTTGTAAAAGCATTTACTGCTATTTAGCTGGATAGCATTAGTGTATCATTAAAAAAAAGGTGAGAGATGTGCATGTGTGTTTTTTCTCTCACGTTATCATAGTTCATGAGCGTTGTGCTTCGGTCAGCGAGTCTGCGGGCGAGGAGTTTTCCTGCTTTAATGGCTGTCGGGGTCAATTCAGGACGACCCTGAAACATCAGACAGCTTCACTTATTTCAGCGTACCTGTAAACTTCCTCTTGTAAGCTGTACATTTTAATTGTCTAACGCAGACACACAGAGATCTCTTCTCCAAGGTTTATGGTGTATTGTTCTGGATGTGAGCCAGAGCAAATAAAAATACAGACATAGACATACAAACAGGCACCCTGAAGTAGTGCAGGAAATAGAAGGGCTGCGGGGCAATTTTAAAGTCATGACTAAAACCTGTTAAATTTCCACTTCACATCCTGTTGTCCAAAACTTCTACAACTGAGCGCACACGTGGATGTGGAAACACTACTGTAATGTGCCAGTAAATGTTTACACACCAAACAGCTTGCGTTATTTTAATGCATTTCTTGGCACGTTTTTTGACAATGAGACGAAAACAAAACATGTATTGGTACAATTTGAGCAAGGAATCAAACCTTGCCAAACACCAAGAAAAAAACCCTGCTGCTGCTGCCGCTGCTGTGACAAGATGACAGACAGATTGGGGAGAAGCACAACGCATCAAAGCAAGCTGTCAGTCAAAGGAGACTGTGAGTGTGTGTGCGTGTGTCATCATGAGTCCTGTGAGACAGGAAGGAAGCACACAGCTGTTTGTGTTAAAAAAGCCACACTGACATTATAGCTGCTGGAGCTAACAGGTATTTACATGGTTCAGCTTGAATATAGTGCCGCGCCACTGTAATTGTTCTCACAGAGGCCCACTCTGAGAAATGTTCGGTTTAATGGAACACACACATTTACACTTAATGGGACATGATTGGCCCATTAAACTTTATCGTGGGGTTTAGACTTATGTTATTGAGTAAGAAAATGCACCTTGACGTCTTGGAAGTATTTTTCAAGTTTACTAATCTTTAATCTTTCTTTTATTTATTTCCTGTTACTATTTAAAATACAAACATATATGGAGAAAGGAAATAGTAGTTATGAGATGAAGGGCTCTAATTTCAAGGATTGCGCATCTTGGCGGTTGCGCAGTGGTAATTTCATCCAGCATTACACAGTGCGCAGCCATTTTGGTAAATTTGGTAGACAGAGGCAAGCCGTGATGGGTGTGGCGGCGCAGCAGGGGGAGATGCCGACTGACTCAGCCGGGCGTAGTGACAATTTCGTGCCAAAAAGCTTCGCCGTAGGTGCGCTGAAAGCTCGCTGCCTCCAACATGGTCTACTCTCGGCGCAAAGCGAAGGGCATCCGGTCTAGTGGTAATTTGGCGGACTGGCGCACACGTCACTAAAACCCCACAGGCCGGTTTACACAATGTCAGGCACATTTGAATGCTTTTAATAACAGCACATAATCTATGATCTATTGTCTCGACCACCTCATCTGTCCCTGAATCTCCGCCCCCACCTCCTCCTCATCCGTGGCCAGTGGTTTTGATATGGATGTGGTAATTGTAAATGAACGGTTAATTAAACGTATTGAAATCTTTGATTGTGTAACCGAGACTTGCGAAAATGATGATAATGAATTAGTAATACAAGTTCATCTTACATGCAAACACAAGCGACAAGGGCCAGACCACCAGCTTGGCAATGCGTCTTTTACGCACAGCTGCTTTGGATTGTTATGTATAGTTATTGTTTATTCATACTACATATGCATATTATATTAATATTCATATTACAAATATAGGTTACTAAATACGAGTGTCTTTATTAGTGGGGAAAAAATGCTTACCTTACCGTTGGCCACCGTGTGCCTCCGGTGCTCTGAGTTTTTGTTTTGCCTTTCTTCTAACATCATCTCAGTACGTCAGGGCAAACCTGATTTACGATACTTGTAATCTCCTCCCAGGCCACTTTTGCATCATCAGCCTGTGGAGGTCTGTTCGCGTGACCATATTTTTGGCCACTGCGAGCTTGGACCTCCTGGAACAAAATGTTGCTTTCCGTCTGAGTGAAGTTGTACTCATCCATATTCTACGAAACTTGCAATTCGCTTTACCGGTGGTGCATTTAAAGTTGAGGAGAGGAGCTCATTTGATTGGTGAAGATTTGACCCGGCTGTGTTAAACCCAGTCACGCCTTCAAATCTCCCTCTTTGCCACTTGCGCGGGTAGTAGAGGCGGAGGTGTACTTACGCCAGGCTATGCCTGGCGCGAAATTGCAAAATGCGCCTAAAACACACCACTGGATGCAAACGAAGAGCCCAATATGTCACCAGGCCTAAAAGACTACACTACAAGACAAAACATGTTGGTTCTTTGGTGTTGGTTGGTATTCCATAATGCCATTTGTTTCTAAACACTATAAAAAAATCTAAATTATATAATAAAAAATAAATGACAAATAATTAATATTACAAAACAGTAGGTCACAACTACATTCTCTCGTACAGGTGCATCTCAATAACTTACAGTAAAATATAATAGTAATAGTAAAATATAATAGTATTTTTTTTTCAGTAACTCAATTCAAAAAGTAAAACTGTTTAATTTTAATGTTGATGATCACAGCTAATAAAAACCCTAAATTCACTTTCTTATACATTTAAAACAACTGTCCACAAGGTCAACATTGTAAACTATTCACCCTCATCACTCGATTGGCAAAAACTTTTATTGGTCTTTTAGTCTGAGTAGAACTCCTAAAATAAAATTACCTTTGCACAACATTAACATTCAGTGAGATGTACATGTATAACAGTTTATCTGATGGGTCAAAACTGACTGGAATATAAAATATCCCATGAAAAAAGATATGTTTCTTTCATGTGGTTGCTGTTCAATACATAAATTGTTGGGAATGCCTACCTGGCTTATGTCACCAAAAGCAAAGATGTTTGGCACAGTGGTAGACTCATCAACCCCCACAATTATTTTCCCTGTCTTCTTGTTGAGTTGCACGCTGAGCTTGTCGAGACCCAAAGCTTTAGTTTCTGGCGCTCGACCTGCAGTCCAAAAACAGGAGGAGAAAGTTTTATGATTATTATTCTTTTAATTTAAAGTGTGTTCCTGACTGAAACTACTGACACTAACAACTTTAAAGAAATAGCATTGGTCCTTGTTTTCATGGCATACTACATAATGGTGTTTCTGTTTCAGTATTTTGCTACCAAACAACTTATGATTTGTTGATTATAGAAATTACTATGTGATGCTGTCATCATTATGGTAATGTATTCTTACATGAAAACAACAGGACCATTAAAGAAGCACAATTAATCCCCCCTCAACTGAAAGGGGGATACCATGATGTCATTTATGACACTTCCTAGGGGACAGTTGACTGATGCTGTCGACACGGAATCTCCGTGGTGATGCATAACTGCCCACATACCCCCGTGCCCCGCCACCGCCCCCACCCCTCATAAGTATTCTAGGCAGCATAATAAACACCCGACCCTGAGGTACACATGTAGATGCTATCGGACAGCAAAAACAACAAACCCCTGAGACCCTTTTCCTGGCTGGAGCCAAAGAACAACGTTCTCCCCCAGACTGGGAGACAACAGGGATCTCTCTACTCACACAACATGGGTGGTTGAAGGGAAAAGAAGAGAAGGGAAAGAAAGGAAGTTTGGCAGCAAGACACTTTCCTAAATATGCAGCTTCCAAATATTTTCCTGACTCATGCTGTTACACTTGATAATCAGTGCAATGTCAAACAGATTATCAATAGTAATTGTCGATAGATTTACCTTTGGGTCTATAGTAATCAAATTTCAAGGCTTACCTCTGTCACAGTTTTCCAAAAAATACAGTAAGACATCATTGCTGTTTCTTGGCTAAATCGTTTTAGAAAATGCAGGGTATTTTTTTTTCAATTTTTACATATTTTTGCCTAAATTAAGCATTTTCAAGCATGTGAATGGCTTAGTGAAATAAAATACAAAGTGTACAGGTGTCAGTAATGTTGCTGTATTTCAGGTGAGACACACAAGACACAGAATTAATCGCCAGAACAATCTGTTTTTATTGTGGGTTTAAATTTTCTCACAACAGGCACAGTAATCCCTAACACGAGTCACTGTTGCAGCCATAACCCACGCCAAATTAATCTCAACTCTGAACCCTGATGTCACTTCCTGTCCACAACTCCACTCAGCTCCCCCTTAACCAGAACACATTTCCAGCAACACACATAAGCAGGAGTCTTATTAATGTTACGGCGTATCTGGCCTTATTATGTCCAATATATTAGGATTTATGAGTGTAAAATAAAGCTGTTAATTCATGTATAAAGGGGACTAATCATATATTTTTAAGTATTAACAGGTTTTATATGCTCTAACTACAAAAACATTCAATTTATAAATAAGAAAACCTATTTCAAGGACATTCACTTGTCACTGTCAGGTCTGGAACAATTATCCACAGTAAATTAGGGATTATTTCAACATTATTGGGCCATTCCCCCAAAATGGAAATGAATGGAAATGCGTTACAAAATATAATCAAATAAATGCCATTTAAAAGATGGGTCGCATGTTGGTGTCAACATACTACTGTATAAGCATAAATTCAATGTGATTATATTTTACGGATTTGTATGTATTAAGTCTATGCTAAAAAGTCTATGCTAAAAACATGTGTTACTTTCAGTCCTGCTACTAAAATGAATCATCATAGGAAACGTATAAGAAATGATATAGAGTTGTCTAAGATGGGCCAAGACACATTTTCAGTAGTTCGGTATGACTATTATCATATTAAAGATAGGACCATTCCATAGTTTGATTCCACTTACCGAAGTACTAAAGGTTTTTATTGTTGTTCTTGCATATTTGTGTTTTAAATTTAGTTTATTCCTAAAATCATATTTCTCCTCTTTTGTTGAGAAAAATTGTATGACATTCTTTAGTAACTGGTTATTGTTTGCTTTATGCATCATTTTAGCGGTTTGCAGGTTACCAGATTAGCAAATTTTAATAATTGTGATTTTTGAAACAGTGGATTTGTATGTTATCTATATTCCGCGTTATGGATTATCCTAATTGATCTATTTTGCAGTACATCAAGCAAGTGAAGTGTGCTTTTGTAGTTATTTCCCCATATCTCCACACAATAAGTTAGATATGGTAACACCAGAGAACAATGCAGAGTTTGGAGTGATTTTTGGCCAAGGACAAATTTTATATTGTTCATTATTGAAGTATTTCTTGCTACTTTATGTTGTATGTTTTTAATGTGGGGTTTTGAACTCATTCTGTCGTCAATTATGACGCCCAAAAATGAATGTTCCTTCACCCTTTCAATTTCCTCCCCGTCAGTTTGTATTCTCTCACAAGTATCTCTTCTGCTATTACCAAATAGCATCTTTTTCGTTTTACTTAGATTCAAGGACAATCTGTTTTTATCAAACCATTTTTTTAGAGTAATAATTTCATCTGAAACTTTCCTTTTAGCTCTTGTGTGTTTTCTCCAGAGCAAAAAGCGGTGGTATCATCTGCAAATAGTAAAAAGCTTTAGGTGTTTTGTCACTTCCAGATGTCGTTAATGTATAGGTTAAATAATTTTGGTCCCAAAATTGACCCTTGTGGTACGCTACATAATAACTCTAAATTTGTAGATGTATATTCTCTTAGCTTTACGTATTGTTTCACGTATGTAGCTTTTAACCCAATTCAGAACTAACCCTCTGAATCCATACCTTTCCAAAGTTAGGATGTTGTGATTGATTGTATCAAAAACTTTTGTTAAATCCATTAATACTGAGGCTGCACACTTTCTATGATCTATAGCATTCGTAATTTCCTCTGTGATTTCAATCAGTTCCACAAAAGTGGAAATATTAGCTCTGTATCCGTATTGGCTGTCCGCCAGGATGTCATTCTTATTGAGCAATTTGTACAACATATAGTTGCATGGTTGATTTTCCAAAATCATCAAAAAGTTCGATGATTTTGGAAAATTGTGGTAATAATAAAATTTGGTCGGTAGTTTGTGAACTGATGTTTATCTTCATTTTTAAAGATTGGAACTACGTTAGCTGTATTTTGACTTGGAATTTGCCCATCTGGAATGATAGGTTGCTTATGTGCGTTTGGTTTAGTATGGTTTAATTTGTTTCAAACATGCATACATCGTACAAAGAATTCTTCATGTTACATTCCTGTTCTACATGTCCGAAAAGGAGTAGGAAGAATAAGAGCTTATTTACTCCTACCCCGTTCTCACAAGATTTACTAATACATACTCATACATACTGCGTATATACATGCATACAGCCATACATTCATATGTATACATACATAGATACATATATATATTACATACATACACAAGCATGCATGTATGATATTTTTCTTTCCTTCCCTCTTCCCTTGTTGATTTCCAGATCAACAACTTGTATTGGTGATGTACTGTGAGTGTCATTAAATGTAAGTACATGAGATTCTGATTTTAATACTTTGTTGAGCGTGCTCTTTCAACGTTAATATCAATGTTCGTATTATTGAATGTAATCTTACTGTTTTTGTGCATTGTATCCTTATTGTCATGATTATATGATGTTTAGTATATATCCAGATTGTTGATATCTTTTGACAAGCAGCACTCCTGCTTCTCCTTGACGTCCATGTAGCTTGATGTATATTTTTCCGTTGGTGCTCCAAGTACTTTGTATCTTTCCCTGCTTCCTCAAGTCTCGTGCTTTCTTGGCAATGTCAGCGTTGCATTTTGTCAGATGCTCATGTAAGTAGACGTTTGTGCCTTTCAAGTTCTCTGTTTCAGCAGTGCAGTTTTGAAAGTTTTGAATTCCCTGTTGGTGAACTTGATGACGACAGGTGTGGTGTTGTTTCTGCCTTACAGTAGGATGCAAGTATCAATGGTGTTGATATCTACATCCACCTCCTTCGATTGTAGAAGGCTGACAATCTGTTGCTTTGCTGAAGGAACATTAATTCCATCTGGTTCTCCTCTATTATGACCTATCCCTTTGTATTACATCTGGCCCGCCGACCAATGCGCCCGTATCGCCTGTATACACCCGATACTACAAATCCAAGACTGCTTTGCAAATGAGTTCTGTTTATTAGCATCTGGAACCTTCCACCACTCTGAGGTAAGACATGCCATACAAAGAATGGCTAAACGAAAGACAGAAAACCGGAGCTTTCAAGACAGGTGGGAGGCAGATTATATGTTCATCATATTAAAAGACAAACCTGTTTGTTTTTTGTGTGGAGCAACCGTGTCCATAATTAAAGAATATAACATACGACGACACTATGGTACGAAGCACCGGGGCAAGTATAATGATCTGAGTGAAAATCAAAAGCGCCGGGAAGGTGGAGGAGATGAAAAGAAGTTTGGTTTCACAGAAAATTATGTTCACCAAAGCAAAATCTTTGAGTGAAGCTGCAGTAAAGGCCAGTTTTACTGTGGCCGCAGAGATGGCCAAATCAGCCCGGCCCTTGGTTGAGGGAGAGTTTGTTAAGCGGTGTATGCTCAAAGTTTGTGATGCTGTGTGTCCCGATAAAAAGCAAGCCTTTTCGAATGTGAGTCTAAGCAGAAATACAATTGCAGAGCGCACATTTGAACTTTCCACCGATCTCCAAGAACAGCTGAAGGAAAAGGGGAAACAATTTATAACCTTCTCGCTCGCCGTAGACGAGAGCAGCGATACATCAGACACTGCCCAGTTATCAACATTCATCCGTGGAGTGGACTCAAAACTTTCCGTTACAGAGGAACTTTTAGGATTAAACTCCATGCATGGCACAACCACCGGAAAGGAAATCTTCGAGGAGGTGTCCAAATGTCTCAATGTAATGACGCTGCTTTTGGATAAACTTGTAGGACTAACTACAAATGGTGTACCAGCGATGAGCGGTCAGAGAAATGGTTTGGTGGGCCAGATTCTGGAGAAGATGCGCGAGAATCATGCAGGTACCACCGCATAACTCACCAGGAAGCCTTGTGAGGCAAAGCCTTCAAGGTGGATCATATTATGAGCATCGTAACTCGAGTAGTTAACTTCGTAAGAGCCAAAGGCTTGAATCACCTACCAATTCAAGTCCTTTCTGGAGAAGTTAGGTGCACAATACGAAGACTTGTAGTATCACACAGAGGTCTGATGGCTCAGCCGATGACAAGTACTGCAGAGATACTTTGAGTCGCGTGAGAAAATATGTTTGTTTTTGGAGAACAAAAGTAAAGACACAACAGAACTCAGGGACAAAAAGTTTCAGTGTGAGCTGGCTTTCCTGTGTGACACCGTGAGCCTTCTCAATGCGTTAAACCTGCAGCTTCAGGGGCGTGACCACGTCATTACAGACTTGTGCAGTGCAGTGAGGGCTTTTAGAACCAAGTTGTGCTTGTGGGAGAGCTGCAAGAAAACGTGGCTCATTTTCCGTGCTGTCAAATTACGAAAGAGCAGATTTCCCCTGCCGTGTTGCCCTGTGCAGAATTTGCTGAAAAACTAAGTGCACTTAATGCAGAGTTTTACCGACAATTTGCCCACTTTGAAGCCCAGAAATACAGATTCGGACTACTTAGCAATCCATTTGCAGTTGACGTTGCAAGTGCTCCAACCAACATCCAAATTGGAGCTCTTTGAGCTCCAGTGTGATGACAATCTTAAGTCCAAGTATGACGCTGTCGGTGCTGCGCTGTTCCCACAGTTCCTTCCCGACACAATGCCCCAACTCCGTGCACAGGTTGCTCAAATGCGCTCTATGTTTGGAAGCACACACCTCTGTGAACAATTTTTTTTCTCTGATGAAGATAAACAAAACCTCACACAGGAGTTGTCTCACTGACGAACACCTTTATTCAATCCTGAGAATTTCCTCAGCTCAGAGCCTGACCCCAGACTTTGATGAACTTGCATCTAAGAAGAGATGCCAAGTATCTCCTTTGGAACCATGTGCACCAGGGTAAATCACAGATTAATATTTTTTTTTAAGTAACTTGAATTGATACTAGTTTAAATATTTAATTTTCAGTGAAGGAAGCTGTTAAAAATTACTTACATAACAAGGATCTTAAAAGCTACAGATATTAGAGAGATATTATTTAATATTTTATTTCTCATTTGTTAAGGCTTGTTCTGGATGTGAAGTTCAAGTAAAACTGTTATTAAACATTTCTGTTAAAAAAAAAGGTTTAAAAGTTCCTATGCTGAAAGAAAAGAAAATATCCAGACGTATAAATATTTCAATTAATATTCAGTTTGGCCCACGACTTAGTCCCAGATTTTAATCTAGGCCTTTTGAGAATTTGAGTTTGGCACCCCTGCTGTAGAGCACTGATGCCGTTGCATAATGCATTGTTTACTTCCTTAGGGTTTTTTAATTTATTCAGAAAAGCACCAAAATAGTTGTAGTTGATAGTATCCTCAGCAGAGCCCCCACCCTGCACATCCTTTCCAGTCAACAAAAGGAAGAAAGAAAACACATTAGAGGTTCTGCGATCTCACTGAGAACCATTTTTATTGTTTCTATTCCAATTCCATTACAATCAGTTGATGTTTTTGCTTTACATTTATGTACAATGTCAATGATTTCATGACCAAAGATAAGATGTGTCTTAAGATGTGGAAAAACAATTTAATATTAATTATGTACAAGTTTTATACACTATTTACAATTTATAGCTGTGTACGTGTTGAACAAGCCACAGGTTCATTGCACAGTTGAAAAAGATTATTTTGAGTTACAACACGCAAACAACAAGCAAACCAATTCAGTTAAATGGCCCTATTATTTTGTTAACTTGTTTGCCATACGATTGTACTATTTTCATTTAGCAAAAATATTGATAATATCCTTTGTAGATTCATTTGTTCCACCTTACACAGTGGGCCTTCCTGTCTGCAGCTCCACTCAGAAGTGACCACACACTGTGTGCCAATGATAAGCGACTTGGTAAGAGTGCATGCACATGCAGGCGTAAGGCCACGCACACACACACATTGACACGCAGCTGAACAATGCCTGTTGTGACATTTGAAGGAAGCTTCCAGACGGTTAGGCTAATTAGCCACAACAAACCGTCGGGAAAATCAAAACCGAGCTTATCTGATCAGTTAAATGAACAAAGACAAATGGGAAGCTGGGATATGTTTTTCTTGGGGGAGCAGACTTTACAGGGTCCCAAAATGATTTAAGATGTATATCAATATGACGTTAATTTAATGTGTAGCATGGACACTGTCACGGTGCACTGCTTGATGTCTATCCAAGCCGACGCCATGTGAAAGCAGACTACACTTTGGTAATGGTAAAGGTTTAAGTGAGTTTGAACATGCATATAAATTACATTGGAATACATAACGTAATACAATATTTATTTTCTTCCAGGTATCTCTTCTGCTATTATCAAATAGCATAATTTTGGTTTTACTTAGATTTAAGAATAATCTGTTTTTATTAAACCCTCTTTCAGTATAATAATTTCATCTGAAACTTTCCTTACTTGCTCTTGTGTGTTTTCTCCAGAGCAAAAAGTGGTGGTATTATCTGTGAATAGTACTAGCTTTAGGTGTTTTGTTACTTTGTAGATGTCGTTATTGTATAGATTTAAAAATATTGGTCCCAGTATTGACCCTTGTGGTACACCACATACTATTTTTAAACTTGTCAATCTATATTCTCCTAGCTTCACATATTGCTTCCTGGTTGCTAGGTAGCTTTTAACACAATTCAAAACTAACCCTCTGATTCCATACCTTTCTAATTTTGTTTCTGTGATCTATAGCATTGGTCATTTTCTCTGTAATTTCAATCAGTCCCATAGAAGTAGAAATGTTAGCTCTGTATCCGTATTGGCTGTCCGCCAGTATGCCATTCTTATTGGGAAACCGGGTATCAAATAATTTTTCAATGATTTTGGAAAATTGTGGTAATAACAAAAGTGGTCGGTAGTTTGTGAATTGATATTCAGCCCCGTTTTTGAAGACTGGAACTACTTAAGCTGTTTTCGTTTTGTCTGGGAATTTACCTTCCTGGAATGAGTTGCTGATGTACGTCAGCGATTCTGTGATCTCGTTGATAACCATTTTATAATTTCCATATGATCAGTTGATGTTTTTGCTTTACATTCATGTACAATATCAATGATTTACTTTTTGGTCACATCAGTGAGGAACATGGAGTTTGGGTTCCTGTCTACAGTTTCCTTTTCTTCCTCCACTGACCAAAATTTGGGGATCTTCTCTTCCAGTTTTGTTCCAATATTAACAAAGTAGTTATTATCACTGTGAAATAGTGAGGGTAGTCTGCTTTCTTAGGACCATTCCTTATAATAGTGTTTCGATTGCCACATGTACCTCTAATGTTTTTATTCCTACCTTGGACTGGTTGGCAGTCAATCACAGAGCACATCTAGAGACAGACAACCATTCACTCACATTTATGCTGTCACTGAGTGGAAACTGAACCTGTCCTGTCTCAATGAAAGAGTGAACCACTACATTATCTGTGAGAGCATGAGTTCATGTAAAACTTCCCATACAGTTTGTAAAGTGTACAAATCCACGAAACACCAGAGAACAGAAGTTGTCCATATGTTTGATCATTTTAGCATGTGGAAATGTTAACAAACATTGCAACAAGCACTGCACACAAATCAGTTTGCACTAGTGTAACCAAAACAGTCCACCACCATTATCAGTGAAACTGCTATTTGATTTCACTGAATATCATTCAATTCCTGTTACAACTGTACATTTCTCGGCACTGCATTCTATTTTTCACAGTAACACCTGTCAGATCTTCACTACAAATTATTGTTTGTGCATTATTATTATAATTTGTATTAATTTTAGAAATAAAGACTTTGAACTTCAGATGTCCTGTACAGAACATTAATTTTCTTCATTTTAAATATCATCCTTGATAACTGTAGTATGCACTGAGGCGGAAAAGTCATATCGACTGTCTGCCTGTCCACAGGAAGTGGAAATGTTCTGTTTCCTGGTGGCGCTGCGGTCACACCTGGACAAGGCTTTTTAAAACTCCACAGAGGCCTGGACCCAGCTTGGCCTTGAGTGTAAGGTCACAGTAAAGGGAAGTGGCCTCATATTCACAACTCCTGCATGCAGCGATCAAAGATCCAAAGCTGTGTTCTAACTGCTTTCTCACTAATTAGAATGGGAACAAAAGCATAGATATATGGATGGGCAAGATTTTGCCTTGGTTTTCATACACTGTCTTGTATAGATTTATTCTGTGGAATTAAGTGCCCAAACAAAGCGCCCTACATGTTGGTGTCTCAGTCTCTGTACATTTTTGTATTGAGTGGGAATGCTAAATAACATTTTATAGGGCCAAAGAAAGTTGTGAGTGAGGTACAATGTACAGCAACAAAGTTCTATCCAGGCAAAGAAAACAAAAATCAAAAAAGATAATGTTGGGAAAGGGGCGAAGGAGTTAATGAAATAGATGTTGGAAAGTTAATTAATCCATCATTTATAATGTTTCCTCCATGTAAAACTATGACAATTCTTACAAAATGTATTTTTGCTAATATTTTTGGGTGTCATTATTTGGTATGGGAAAATTTGCTATGGTTTTTGCACATTCCAATTTTCCTTTTGGAATGAAATAAACACCACGATCCTGCTGTGTTTACAACTCAGGTATGCAGAAAGGAAACATACCGGTCAGGGCATTTCAAGCATGTGACAATACTCACTGTTTCCAGCACTAAATGCAACAATTCGCACCGTCGAACAGTCTCACGCTGAGATGATGTGGGAATTCAGTCACGGGAGGAAATGGAAAACGTCATTTCAGCTGCAGGGTCACGCACATCCTTGCTACTGTCACACGCGAAGTGCACAAACACTCTCTCACTATACATGCAAAAATATACAGTACTCATAAGTGGATACCCTTTTTGTTTGATGAGATATTGTGTGTGCTCGTTGTACCTCACAAGGCTGGCAGAGTGGGGGATGTTAAACGGTACATTAAAAAATACAATAAAATAGAAGTGGATAAAAGGGCTGGTAGCACTGGCACACAGAAAGCAGGCAGACAGGGATGGTAGTGACAGATGCGGGTTGGTTTCCGCAGAGCTGGCATGAGCAGGAAGAAACGGAGAGGGAGAACAAAGAGGGGAATATAGTGACCCTGTGTTTGGGTGCATCCTGCCTGGTCCTGCCCCTCTCCACCCACAAAGCCAGTGAGCCATTGCTAGGTGATTAACATTTCCCCTGGCCATCCCCATCACTCAGGCTTTATTACTTTGTTTTTAACCTTGATTCCTATATCTGCTGACAATGCACTCTATTGAAGATGACATTGAAAATAGATGATGGCGACAGGGGAAGAACAGGTTAACCAGCCATCTTTTTGATGGGTGTGCTGGTACTTCACAGGATAACAGTGTGACATTCAATGTAAAAAGTTAGTGATATACAGCTGTTTGGTGACATTTCTGGAGGTTGGTAAAATGCACTACAACTTTTACAGGTGACCTTAATTTAACCTTTTCAAAAATTTTGAAAGCAATGTTCAAGTGTTGAACAGCAAAATGAATAGGGCTGTTTAGCTACCGATTGTAATTCCACCGGGATATTTATTGATCCATTCGTGTATCACGCGCCGGAATTTTTCCACAAGTTTTTTTCCCACAAGTTGCTGTTCTCTATCAAAAACTGAAAATTGTTTCACTTTTTGATAGGGAACAACAACTTATGGGGAAAAAACAACAAAAAAAGCCAATCACCAGACACTCTAAAATACGGTCAAAATATTAAGATAAAAATGTTGTAATCTAACAAAAAGAAGGGGATTTGGGGGGTTAAATGACAAAATTACAAAATAAAGTCAAAATATTATGGTAAAAATAGTCATAATTACGAGAAGAAAATATAAAAAAACAATTTAAATATACTATGTAATAATTTAAATAAAAAAACAGCTGTAATTTTACAGGAATAAAGTCAAACTGTTAAAAAAAGTTAGGGTTTTTACGAAACAGGGCTAAAAACAAGAATAGAAAATACAAAAAAATAAACATTAAATGCAGTGTTAAACATATTTGGAAGAAAAAAAAAGCTGAGAAGCAGTTTGAGGATAAATTATATTATAAACATTGGGGATGTCCGATAATATTGCCATCATCCTTGAATAGTTCAAATCTAATATCAGGAAGATTTACTCATGAGTCACATGACGCTAGTGTACCGATAGCAAAATAATAAGTGACAAGACACAAGCTGGATCACCTCAGTTTAAAGTTTCACTGATGGTGTCAGACATTTTGTTAGTCAGTTAGTCACAGTTTTTGTCCTCCAGTAGGGGCATGAACCGCTGGGGTATTCTCATACGGCACTACATCTCAGGGGTTAAATCATTTGCCACTCAAATAGTCCCTGGTTTGATCCCTGGCTTCAGTATATACAATTTTCATGGCGTCAACATGAAAACACACAATTACACACTCACCAACTGCCCACATGACAGAGTCATAGGTGTCCTTGTGTTCGTTGCCTGTCAGCATATCAGTCCAGGTTACTTGTAAGGCTCCAGATGGGAGTTTTTCAACCTTCTTAGGGATGCACTTCCATGCAAACTTTGTTCCATATGACTCCATGTAGTCTGTCACAAATTTTGCCATTTGCTGTTAAAACCAGAACAATAAAGTTATGACAACCATAAATGACCGTGCCATTAAGAATATGCTGTTTATTGTACAGGAAGCAAAACCTGATCAAAACCCCGGAGGGCGATACTGCGAACCATCACGGTGGTGTCCAAGCCAATGCCTGTGAGGAAGCCGGCACACTCGAGAGCCACATCTGAGTGCCATCAGGTTAGGGATTGTGATGTTTTTCATGCATTAAAAGTAATAATGTGACCAAATGATACAGACTTGTAGTGCAGCATATGTAAGTGCCAGCCCATAAAAACGCATCAAACAGTAGCGATCTAAATACCAGTCAGTGGTTAACTGACATTTGGAAAAATGTCACTTTGTTTGTTTTGAAATAATTTCGCATATGGAAAGCATGTGTTTTACATTGAAAACAACACTAAAAGGCTCTTCCATATGGCACACTGACCTGAAAACAAACACTACAAGGCATTCATGCTACACTTGCCTGATGTCAAGTAGTACATTTCAGTTAAGTTTACAACTGCAGAATTTCTCAACTGACTACCAGTGATTATTTATGTGCTACAGTAGTTGGCAAAAAAAGGATACAGCTTGCTCCAACCACAAGCCTGCAACGTGCAAATAAAAACATATCATTACAATTATGACCCAATGTGTTTATGGCAGTCATGATATATAGTGCACAGTGCAGCGCAACGCCATGGTCTACAGTAATTTGCACAATTGGCCATGACACATGTGCATATCATTTTTATGGACTTTGTGGGAGACAAAAAGTGAGCAAAAAACATGAAAAGCAATACTAATTTAAATTAAATTGTTTCTGTCACTTATTTAATATTTTTGTTTTTTTATGTCACAAGCAAGACGGAGTCACCTGTCAGTGGTTTTAGATAAATAGGAGCCCACAGCAGCACTGGCTGCTCATTGAGACGCGCAATACGTGCTTTCATGTTAGTCTTCAAAAGGGTCCTGAATACTCGCTAAATTTAGCAACAAAGTGGCCGAGTTGGCAACACTTATCCTTCCTGCTACATCCTCTTATTCTCTGGCAGACTCTGCATAATAAAAGCAGAGTTACAAAGCCATCTACTGTACGGCGTTGGAATGACAGGCTAAATTTACAGTCCCATTATGATGTGTTCATGAGCGAGGGCCAACAGGTAGTGCCAAATAAATTTGGTATGGAGGTAATTAAGGTATGGTAAGTGAGAGAGAAGTCGAGCTAGTGGGGCAACTCAACAGTGTCATGACCTTGAAAAGTGTCAGGGTTTATTGCCTTCCTCAAGAGTACCTTGAACCTGCTCAATAAGATGAGTCTTACTTTCCATGTTTGGTCCATAGTGGGATATCATGCAGGTGTACTTAATGATGTGGCTACTTAGTGTGTGGTCCAGGTGAATAACACGTCTAAACGTCTAACCCGAAGATCCGTGGCTGTCAGAAGGGCTAATTGCTACCATTTAAACAAATCCCTGCGGATAGGGTGTGCCATGTTCAGGTCTCAAGTCCACATTTAAGACTATTGAGTGAAGCCCATCACCCGCATGCAGGAGGCCCCACTCTCACTTGTTTTTAACAAACCTCCTTCCTCAGGATTGCGTGCAATTGACAGCTCAGAGTGCCTACAGCAAATCCTGCCCTTGTGCATGTTAACACTAACTCCTAAAAGGACCAACGCCCCTTATCCCTGTGTCTGTGTAATGCACAGGTGCACTTATCACTATTGTGGGAAGCTTAAAGAAAATCAAGTTAGGAGCTTCAATTGGATTCTACACTTTCATCACTAGAAAACGTCTCATTCCCCCAACCCCTTTGGCCTCATCCTCACTGTGTCTGAATATATTTCACACGGGTCCAGAGTCAACTACTTCTAACCCTACTGACCTTTTTCCAAGAAGGGTGACATGTGTAGGCAGTCAGATATGAAACACACCAACAATGGCAAATTATAATACTTCATTCCTGTACTTATCGAGCTGATTTTTGCATTATTTTCACTAACTATGTATTTGTGGACTATGGCAAGCTGCTTTATAACAAGGTTGCAACATTTTTACAAGGAAACGGAGTTGAGCTCCATGTGGATCATCTGCAATGGCATAAGTAAGTCTGTATAGTTCAGATATGTTTGGTATGTGTTTTTCCTTGAATTCCAGCTCTGACATGAAAACATTTCATTTGTCAAAGACAACAGAAATATGCTCTCTTCCTGTCAAACAAGGGTGAGTTTTTGTTTCTTAGTTTTTTAGGTGTTTCCCAGTCCTTTGGGAAACACTGCAAGCTCACATAGTGCATGATGGATATTAAGATCAAAGCTATTACACAGCACTCCATATCTGCATAAGAACATTCTCTAATAATAGATATAGCTATTCAATAGACTTTTTATGCATTGTTTCCGTTTTTTTAAGTGAACTAATTTCTTTTATTTTTAATGGCCAACGTGAGAAGTGAGGTTTTAAAAATGACTAAAAAAAATAACACTTCACTTGATGTTGTCTTCCAGTTTTTAGGACAATATTAGCACCTCAATAAACATCCTATTGACACCACACAGCCTTATGTGAATTATGTGCAAGGAACAAAAACTATCCATAGCTAATGAAAATTCAGGTATGCCCATTCTTCTGTTGTACCCAGATTATTTCAGTTTGGTAGCCATTTGTTGTGCGTTTTCACAGTATTGAGATATTTGTACAATCTACCCCTCTAGTGTTTCGGTCAATTTTCAAAACACAATCACAGCCTTACCGGCACGTGCTCAGTGTTTTCTACTTCTAGCAGGATGATGGCAGCAGCTTCATCCCTGGGGCCTCATCTGTCAATCAGGTGTATGTGCTCCAAGATCTATTAGACACCCATCACTCACCTAGACTTCCTCCTCCCACACCAAGCCTGACCTCACCTGCACAGATGACAGCTCTGTAGCACAACAACTGCAGTTCTTGCCGGCATATGTGGTGGCTGTTTTCTGGAAGAACCTAAAGCTTTTGAATAGCTTTTCTGCCCCCAGGGTGGTAGACATCTTCCATTGTACTATGAAAGGTTCCTGAGCTCAAATGGCACTTCTGAGTGCTTAATTTTGGGTTATACACAAAGGTTTGTGAAACTCTTGAATATTCTAGTTCCAGTTCTAGACTTGTGACAGTGCACTTAGCCTCTACAACACATACACGCCAGACTCTTGATCACTGTAGGTAACTTTGTACTGCCACCAAGTGGTAGAAAAGCTCAATAGCAGAGTATGTACTGTATCACTTCAAACTCTATTTGAAAGCGCGGGAGCATCTGCCAAGACAACACATTCTAAATTTAAAGGAGATAACTTTACTCCCTCATAAACACACAAATCTCAAAACAAAAAACAAACAAACTTGAAAATACGGTGGGCTCCGCACATTTACCATAAGTAATTTCAAAATGTGTGATCATGCAGGTGTGTATGTGCGTACAAATTACTGTACCACTGTCAAAAAAGGTCACAGTTTTCATGTTTATGTCTACACTGATAGTATTATTCATCAAGCATTAAGATTTTGCACTTTGTCATTTGGTCCTTGAAGGCACCATAATTGTGTGCTGTGACTGGCTGCACTGTGACTCAGACTCCATCTGTTCATCGATCATCTTACTTACTTCTTCCTTCATTTGTGCATTGGATACTTTAAACTTATCGGCTAAGATTGTGAGACATGTTTAGAGCTTAAACTTGAATTGTCACATTTAGCTTGTTAGCTTCTGTCGCCATTGGACACTGGCAGTTAAATAGAGACGGTTCTGGAGATGAATCTAATCTAACAATTACAACAGTCACTTTTATTGTAAATGTTTTAAGTGTTTATTGAAAATCCCAGAAAAACGCCAATGTCATGCTAATTGTTTGGAGGGGGAAGAACAAGCTGTGAAATTTTTAGGGGTGTATCAATTACATTCGCCATTCAATGATAGGCATGGACCGTAACTCCTACGGCTGTACTAAAAAATATACATAATTTCTCAGTAAACTGTCAACTACTAAACTTTGTTTAGTCGTCCAACATCAACCTACACTGTATCTGTCACCATGATACAAACAGGACCCGGGTACACCACAACTAGTCATTGTCTGTACGCTGTGCAAAAGGAATTGTCTAGGATAGACCAATTAACCAGGTGATGACAGGAGGTAAATGGTTGGATTAAAGGCCTTGTTCCGAATAAGTCAGGATTCTTGCCACTAATCTGAATCATGAAGGTGAGGACAGGTTTACAGAAAAAGAAGAAAAAAGTGATATGTAACCGATGCGTGTTAACAGCGCGTGACAGCGGGATGTGGCATGTCAACAACTGAGGTGACGCCATGGGTAGTACATCATCATTTTGACTGCTCAGGTTTTGCCAGCGTTACAATACAGACATAACAGTGCAAGACTAAAATTTACAGCAGTTCATTATGTAATTATACTAATAAAAAATATAGATGCTATTAGATATATGATCTTGGAGGTAAATATGCTGGAAGTGGGGTCCTGTGCTGGTGTGGTTATACATGGTCTGTGGTTGTGAGGGTGTTTGGATGTACTCACTAATTCTTTGAAAAGTATAAAACTGAACATTTTTGTGTGGCCTTTCACTATAGCCAGCCTAGGGTACGTATATCTGTACAGTTATCACACTCTTTAATCATCATCTTGATCTTCATCTGGATGTGATGCATTTTAGTTCAGTGAACATTTGTAACACACTTACGTTTTTCCAGGTGATTCTTTTAGCCAGAATATGTCGTCACTGGTGATACCATGTTCCATTGCTCCAGGTATCTGCAATAACAAGTTCAAGCGCTGAACAAAACTGACCAAATCAGTTGAACAGATAATAGTCTGCTCCCAAAAATGAGATATCTTTAGTCTTGTTAGTGTGCAAGTACAACTCTTCAGCGCCAATTTACTGGTTTGACCTTGTTTGTATAAGACAACTGAGCTTAGTACTGACAAAGAGAGACATCCTGTGAGTGACTAATGCAAACAATGATACTAACATTTGAGGGGAATTTGGGTCGTCCACCTGTAGCAATCACAATGTTCTTGGCTGTCAGGGTCATCTGCATGAAAGGAGAGAAGGATGTGAAGTAACAGTCATTGTTCATATCCTTGGAAAAACAAGGAAATGTCAAATGAAGATGGTTGGTCTCCAAAGTATTTTTACTAGATCCTTTCAGGGCAAATGTTAGCTTTATCATTCCTAGTAGCTATTCATAGTTATTTAAGTTATATTTCACATGAAAGGTTGCATTTTAGCACATTTCACTAAAACACTTTCATGTTAAGCTCCTCAACATGGAAATAAATGTATTGCTGACCAACCTCCTTCCCTGCTTTTGTTAGTGCTTTGACTGTATGTTCATCTATGAGGCTTCCTTTCATGTTGAGATACCTCACCTTCCTGCAAAAGAAACAAACAAAAAAAAGCTGCTTGAACTTATGTATGCAGTGCCTCAACTACTGGTGTACTCACTCTAGGCTAATCATAACATGCTTGGGCCCAATTCATACCTAAAGTCCAGCACATATAAAATAATCTAAAAGTCAACTCCAGGTCAGGCTCGCTAAACCCCGACTACATTCATGTGGATAATAAAGACGTGTTGTTTAATTAATGCAATTAGTGACAGCTACCATCTTGCACACAATAAATAAAACTCTAATAAGACTGGAAATAATCCACAAAGCCAGGGGACTTGCAGTATTTCAGCAGTATAGAAACGTTTGGACAAGCATATGATCAGAACCCTTGTCATTCTGACTTTATTGTCATATTAGTATATTATTTGGAGTCATTTCAATGGCTGTTTTGTATCATATTAAGCGTTTAAGCCAACCAGTTTAAGCTCCAGTTTAGAAGAAAAGCATTGTGGTGGTTCCTATAGGCATTTCAAGTGAAATATCATATTGCATTTACCTGGAATGAAATGTTATGTATTAATTCATTTTGAACTTTTGTTCAGCTGATAACCAGCCTATTTCAGTTACATTGTTGTTTTCAATAAATTACTTTTTAAAAGTGCTTTCTGTCACACTCCCCCTTCTTTCCTTTTCATATTATAGCTCTACTTAAAACCTCATTAAGATCCAAATGTGCAAAAGGTAAATTCTAGCAATTTTTCAATTTAAGATTTGGATCAGGAGTGTATATCATTCCTTTGAGGCTAGCCTGTCCACAAAATTGTAAATATAATATTGGATTGATTTGAATTTCCTTAACTCCCTCCAGTCACCAAGTACCATAAATGTTTTGGACTTAGTCAAGTACAAAACAATGAAATGCAACAGAGTACATTTATGTCATACATACATACATACAACTGCATATGTGTATAGCATATACAGCAGTGTTCGAAATAATTGCAATGTGACTAACCAGATTAATAACTGCTATGAGTATATTTTTACTGCTTCATAGCAAGCAAGTATGTGCAGTCGATTCTCAAAGAAAAACAAGACCAAGCATTCATGAAATGCACGCTCTTAAGGCTGTGCAATTAGGCATTTAGTTGAAAAGGGTGTGAAAAAAGAATAGCAGTGTGGCATTCAATCAGTGATCAATCTTGTGGAAAAACAGGTATGAATCCGGTGGCCCCTATTTAAGGATGAAACCAGCACTTGTTGAGCATGCATTTCTCTGACAGCCTGAGGAAATTGGGTCATCCGAGACATTGTTCAGAAAAACAGGGTACTTTGATTAAAAAGTTGATTGGTGTGGGGAAAACTTATGAAGAGGTGCACCAAATGTTTGGGTGTTCAGCTAAAATGATCTCCAATGCCTTAAAATTGCGAGCAAAACAAGAGACACATGAGAGAAATCAGAACACAACTATCACAATGGATCGCTGTATAACCAGAATGGTAAAGGCTCAGCCAACGATCAGCTCCAGGATGATCAAAAACAGTCTGGAATTACCTGTAAATACCGTGACAGTTAAAAGACGTTTGTGTGAAGCTGATCTATTTATAATCCACCGCAAAGTCTCTCTGTTAAAAAAAAGGCATGTGCAGAAGAGTTTACAGTTTGTCAAAGAACACATCTACTGGCCTAACGAGAAATGTAGGAACATTTTGTGGACTGACGAGAGTAACATTTTCTTTTTGGGCCGCAGACAGTTTTTTTAGACGACCCCCAAACTCTGAATCCAAGCCACAGTACACAGTGAAGACAGTAAAGTATGGTGGTGCAAGCATCATGATATGGGCTTTAGGGTTTCTCCTACTACGGGGTTGGGCCGATTTATTGCTTGAAGAGGTCATGTTGCCTTATGCTGATGAGGACATGCCCTTGAATTGGGTGTTTCAACAAGACAATGACCACAAACACACTAGTAAACTAGCAAAATCTTGTTATGTTCTTATGTTATAGATTGGCAAACCTAATCCCTGGACCTCCATCCAATAGAGAACTTGTGGGGTCAAAAATGTTGTTTCTGAAGCAAAACAAAAAAATGTTAATGAATTGTGGAATGTTGTTAAAGAATCTTGAAGTGGAATAACAGCTGAAAGGTGCCACAAGTTGGTTGACTCCATGCCACACAGATGTGAAGCAGTTATAAAAACTGTGGTCATACAACTAAATACGGTATTAGTTTAGTGATTCATAGGATTGCCAAATTCTAGAAACAAACAATTTTGTACCAAATAGTTTTGTGTTAATAAAGTCAACGCCAGACACTGCTATTTTTTTAAGACACCCCTTTCAATCTAAAACTATCCAATTGCACAGCCTTAATAGCGTGCATGTAATGAACGCTGGGTCTTGTTTGTTTTCTGAGAATCTATTGCACCTACTGGTAACTTGTTTAGCATGTAGCAATAAAAAATATACTAATAACAGTGATTAATCTGGTTAGTCACATTGGTCTGCGATTATTTTGAACACTACTTTATATACTTGAGGTGTAACGGTTCACATGGATGTATTGAACCATTTAGTTTTTACATGTTCGGTTCAGTCCACATGCGTACCGTTTCAGTTAATTTTTATGCTATTTTTCTCATTAAATGTATTACTAGAGTGATCTTACTGCTCCGCGTGGAACAAAAATCCTGGCCGAGTTTTCGCATGGACGCCTCTAAGTGTCGGACACTACTGACTGAGTGGGAAGAACGTTAGTAGCTCAATCAAAGCAAATGCCAGTGAGAAGGGTGAGCTGGAAGGCCCTCCCATCTCACTACGGTCTCCTGTTTGGGAACTCTTTGGCTTCCCTGTTAAAATTACGGATGGACAAAGGCAAGTGTATGAAGAAGTTGTGTGTCGACATAATTCTACAGAGATTGGGTTTGCTGCAGGAAACGCACTTAACAAGTTAGCACACTTAAAACTGTATCATCTGGCAGTGAATGTTACATCTACAAGAAAGAAAAGCAGCTTAGTGCAAACACTACCTCTGTTGCTAGTGAGTGGGTTTTCTCCACTGCTGGAGATAGTGCCACTGCAAACACTGTACACTGTGCTTTCTGCACAAAATGTGGAGCCCAAACCTTGAATAGTTACAGTTACAGTTATTTGTCATATGCAGGCTGTTGCTGCAAAGTGTTCAAAGTTTACAGTTTTAACTTGTTAATGTATAATTTTATAATTTTTTTTTTATGCAACAATTTATTTTACCATTATTTTTGTATTTGAAAATGTCAGCGTCTGAGTTATTTGAAAAATTTTTGAAATGTAAATTTTATTTATTTAAAAATATATATTGTTTGAATAAAAATAATATATGAAATAATATGAAGTCATTTTTTCTGTCTTTTTTGTACTAAAAATGAACCTAACCACGCATTTCAAGAAACTGAACCAGAATTACATTTTAGTGTATCGTTACAACCCAAGCACATAGTGTACTACCCAATTAGAACACAACTGAACACAAAATGCAGTTTTTAAATGCAAATTTTTATTACTAAGGGAGAAAAAATCCAAACCTACATTGCTCTGTGTGTTTCTGTTTGTTAGACTCTGCTGTCAACCACAAAATTCTGAAGGAGAATGTCCAGTCATCTGTTGGTGACATCAAGCTGAAACAAACTTGGGTTCTTCAGCTGGACAATATTCCGAAACACACCAGCAAGTCTACTTCTGAATGGTTGAAGAAAAACAAAATTAGGACTTTGGAGTGGCCTAGTCAAAGTCAAGACCTGAATCTTATAGAGATGATGTGGCATGACCTTAAAAAGGTGGTACATGATGGAAAACCCTCCAAGGTGGCTGAATTACACCAATTGTGCAAAAATGAGTGGGGCAAAATCCCTCCACAGCGCTTGCAAGTTATCGCAAATGCTTGATTGCAGTTGGTTCTGCAAAGGATGGCTCTAGCCCAAACAGTTATTAGTTTTAGGGGGCCATCACTTTGTCAAACAGTGCCATGTAAGTTTGGATTTTTGTCTCCCTTAATAAAAAGTTCCAGTTAAAAACTGCAGTTTGTGTTCAGTTGTGTTGTAATTGAGTAACATGTACAGTCTATGTTAACGTATGCAGTTATATGTACATATGATACAGTATATCTCAATGTATTCTGTTGCATTTCATTGTTTTGTACTTGGCTAAGGCCAAAACATGTTACATTTTTTTACACTCCCTCATAATTAAAATGTTTCATTTAAAAACTGTTTTCAGTTATGTTGTCATTGACTAATATTTAAATTTTAAAAATGTGATTGTTGTAATGTAAGTAACTGACTTGTCCTGGAGCTGAACACGGTGACCCCAGTTTAGGGACCGTACGTGGTTCTGAACTGCCTCGGCCATGGTAGCCCTGCAAGCACATGAGAAAATTACAACACAGACCAGACAGAAACACTTCCAAATACAAAAATGTGTTGTATCAACAAATCATTAATCAGTGTTACCACACAGGTTTGGGTTGCAAATGCAAAAGACAAAAAAACAGAAAAGGAAACTTAAAAAACAGCTCCTACACAGTAAACTGTGTACAGTACACAGTGAACGTATGGTGTTACTATTATATAAAATTCAGATGTCCCTACTTATATGTGTTGATTATAGTGGCACTAACTTGAGTCCTTATTTGTACTTCTGCAATAATGTCACTAAATGCTGTTGGTCTGTCATTCATGATCTTGTTTGTTCAACCGTCTTCAAACCTTACCAGTCATGTGAAATTGGTCCTGAAATCTGCCAACCATACTTCCTAGCATCTTTGACTGCGGTACCAAGCATAGCTGCCTGGTGCATGAGCTTCTTAGGTATGCAGCCAACATTAACACATGTGCCACCAAGCCCCCACTTGGTGCCTGGATGGGGACATACAGTATACACACTCATTTCATGCATTTCAATTATATTCAAAGTGTAAAGTTGTACAAGAAAATGAATGAATGAATGAATGAATGAAGTACTCTACTCTCAAAACCTTTGAGTTATTTGGCTTCTGGGTAAAATGCACAACAGCCTTTACATAAAGTTTTACATTAAGCTTGTGGATATGCATGACCAATTGTTCGTCTGCAGATAACACCCTCAGCTCAGTGGCAACTTCCCACACACAATGTGAACATGTCTAACATAATTTAGGGATTAGTATTGTGTGTTCACCTTTCACAGAGGGCTCCACATAATCCAGAACAGCAACGTTAAGTCCTAGTTGTGCAGCTGTTATAAACAACACATATTATCATGGTGTTACTAGGCAGATGCTGATGTGCATTATGGCTTCGTAACTACAGTTCTCACCTTCTTTGGAACAAGCCAGCCCTCCTGAACCGCCTCCAATAACCACCACATCATAGTCATACTTTCCTGCATGAACACATTGGATAAGTGTCATTATCAATGTTGGGAGTTAATGCCGCCATTGTTTCCCAGTAACGAGTAAGTTAATTAATTTACATTTGAAACTTTAAACGCCATTAACGTAAACGACGGTGAACTGTGGTGTGTGGTTATGCACCGATATTTAGATCGACAAACTGGAAGTCACTTCAGTAGCCATTGTTCACTACTATTCAAGTTAAATGGCTAGTCAACAAGACTTGTAATTTGTAATTGCTTACTCTCTGTTTTGGTCGAGGCAAGTCACGAGCTCCACCCTCAGCCTTTATCCCATTAAACATCACTCAACAGCAGTCACTACAAAATTTAATCCGAAATATTGTCCATATTTGTAGCACTTCAATCATGTGTGTCGTTTGAACGACTAATCGGAGTACCAGAGTTAAATACAGATGTATAAAAAAACAATGAACTGTCCAGAAGTAAGACTTTCATCGACGTAGGGAGTTAAATAATTATCTTCCTTAGTTGCAAAAGTACTGTCAACTTTAAACAAAAACGTCTATATTTACTCAAGCGGGCTCGACACAACATACTCTTTGTTACCTGTCAAGTGTCTGGTCAAAAGACGACACCAATTGAGTGATTTCGATCGGTGCCTGCCCCTACAGAGGGCTGCCATGTTGTTATTATGACAAGAAGGACCCCGACTGTCTCTATGGTGTTCAAAGAACTGCCTGAAGAAAAATAGTCATTTCTGCTGTTAATATTCCTACTCACCCAAATAAAATAAGCAAAAAACAGAATAGATACCGCACTCACGCTAATAATTTTAAACCGCATATAAGAACGAATATGCACTCAGAGTATATATATATATATATATATATATATACATATATATGTATATATACATATACATATATAAACACATACATATATATATTTGTATATATACATAAATATGTATATATACATATACATATATAAACACGTACATATATAACCGCGTCATGGAATTGCACATGTACATAACATGAACCTCCTGCAATAAATTGCATTTTATGCATTTAAAAATGTAAGAAATCTTAAGTAAACAATAATACAACAAGCTTTTTTAATTACATTGACAGCCACTTCAGTGGTGTTTTAAATATGTTATTTAGTTAACAATTTTTTGTAGCCAAGAAAATGTAATATCCAATTCCACAACATAATCTGAAATACAGTGCCACTACATTTTTTGAGGATTAAGTATTTTAAAAAGCAATCAACTATTTAAAATATTAAAAGTGATTGAGTGCGTAGCAATATAAATAAGACACATGGGCAAACACCACTATCTTTCCAGGCATGATTTATTGAAAACACACCAAATGTATACTCTACAAACCAGCATGTTTCGGTTATGTTTAACAAGAGTAATATCTGCATGTGGGTATTAGTAAAATTAAAATAATACATTCTGTCACTCTGGAATTGCTTCCTCTCGCTACTAAAGCATGAACAAGTTCACTCTAGGTAAAGTAAAACCGGTTTGAATCATCCTAACTTTTGTAAAACTTTTAACATACGTTGCTTTACAAGGCAGAAACCCACAGCCTAAACTACTAGGAGTTGGGAAGGTCGGGGAGGGCATTGCATGGATGATACCAGTGTGATACAGTGGTGGAAATAATCATTTGATCCTCTGCTGGTTTTGAAAGTGTACCCCCTTACATATATATGTATATATATATGCTGAAAAATAACATTCAATAAAGGTTATAGGTAATTTGTATTGTCCTGTGTCTATCATTACATTACTCCCACCTTTAGATTGTGGGTGGATCATTACATGCCCATGACCCAAACCATATGACCCAGGCAACAAAGGTGTGGAGAGAGCAGAAACTTGGAGTTGCCAAGCAACAGCCCCCAAACTATTAGTTTGGTAGGCATCTGTGCTTGCTAATAAGGGTTTCTCCACCACTATGTTGTGTTTTGCTTCATTTTACTCAATCAAATATAAATGTATTTATGAATGAACTTACTAAATCAGCAGCAGATGTAATAATTGTCTCCCTCACTGTATAAGACAGGGGAGGAATAAGGTTATACAAAACACACGTTTATCTAGTATGGAAAAGATTAAGGCACATGATAGGTACAAACACGTCTGCTACTGAGAAGTACACGGACTTTATTTAGACAAACTTGAATCAGTTATATCTACACTGACTGGTAGGCTTGATTTGATGTGTGTGTGGCGTGTTTAACAGCACAGTTGTGTGGCGCTTCAGTTCATAAATGCACAATGTCACACAACATATACACACTTCAGTTCATGTTAATACAACTCCTTTGGTTGCAGTGCTGCAGAGGCAGTCAAGGACAGCCAGTCACACGTATTTTAAGATGAAACCACACATTTCTGAGGATCAACAAAAGGAACGTTGAGTATTGTTATATTTTTAACTCTGGACCTATTGATACAGGTTGGTTTTTTTTTTGGAGTTTATTAAGTTTTACAATAGCACACACTTCTGTAAACACTGTAAAATATGCAAGCTCTTATAAAATCACATCACAAAGAAAAACGTCAATGCAGGCACATGCCATTCGCCAGGATGACGTATGAGTGATACAAAAATTTCCGTCTCCGCTATATGCCGACTCGGGAGAAAGACTGAGACTGTTCACACAACCATCAAAGTAGTGTTTGGAAAAATGGCAGAATGACACCATATCACTCTGTTTTTCTAAGTCCATACAGACCACCCAGAAACTTTGTAAAAATATATACTTTATGACCTTTTTATACTTGCTTTTTTACAGGGTGATCCTTCAGTTTGCCTCAAACCATTTGCATCCATTTGGATTTTCTCTTGCTGCATGTCAATAATGAGGTGGAACCACAAAATCAAACAAAAAAAGTGGCACTTGAAAAGAATATGGACATCTGTACACTGTTTTTGTCATGCACACAACAAAACATTTCACTTAAGTGGGAAGAACAACTCATCAGTTTCATTTCATGACCTTTCTTTGCCCTTGGAAACAACACATTCAAAATATAAATAATAATATAAATGGACTGTATGTGACACAGATGTAGGTTATTACTTGAGGCTTAGGCTTATTTGCTTCCAAATAAGAAGATATTAATATACCATCAATAGGGGTTGAGCTTTTTTCCTCTTTTTTTAAACCGTAATTTACATCTATGTAAAAGTTGCCCAGCATAAAAAAGTTTTGATTAATGTTGACCAAAACAACCATACTCCTTGTCAAAAACATATATTTATATTTATTTAATACACATCACTGACAGAGAGCCACAAATCAGAAAATGTGTTGTTGTGTGATTCTCATCTCTTGTGTTTTCATTTCATTTAGACGTATTAGCCGTGTCTTGTTATTACTTTATTTTGCACAAAGTACAACCTGCAGAAAACTCATGTTATAGAATGAACCACTGATTCCAAAGAATCTCAGCGTACTTTTCTGTCAACACAGTGAAGAAAATGGACTGGAAAGGCTGAATTATGCTACAAGCTTGGTGCACATCTCAAGAACTCAAACCTTGTGTCAACATTTTTTTTTTTTTAGTATAGTAATGCCTCGTTTATCGTGATTAACTGAAGCCGACCTTAACAAGTGAATGTTCGCAAATTATGATTCCTTATTTATAAATTCAATATTTTAGTTGGAGCATAGAAAACGCACAATTGGTTTCTAACATTATTAGAGCTCTCTAGACATGAAATAACACCCCTACAGTCACCTTTACACTCGTATTACCCAAAAATTGTAGACATACAGTATTAACAGAAAACAACCCATTGAAGTAAATAAATAAAACTCATGCTTGTGTGTGTTGCTATAAATGTGCTCCCGAGGGGAGCTGAGTAGACAGGAAGCAACTTCTGGGGGTTCAGAGTTGCATTTTAGCTTGACGTGGGTTAGGGCCGCAACAGGAGCCCGTGTTAGGAATTATTGGGCCTGTTGTAAGACAATTCGAACCTGCCAAAAAAGAAAAGCCCTTTGTTCCTACATTCAAGTCTGGTGCTTGTGTGTCTCACCTAACATTACAGCAGTGCTTCTCAAACAGTGGAGCGGCCCCACATTGGAGCTGGAATAGTATTTAGGGGCTGTGGAATCTCATTCCAGGCTTTTGTAAAAACATAAAAAATGATCACAGTCCAAAAGAATTTTTAAAAATTGGTAAAAATATGTTGATTACCAATGTGGTGGTACAGTGGTTAGCTCCTGTTCTGAGTTTGCTTGTATGTCTCACTGCTTTTCAGTCTGTACAGTTCAGATAAATAAATACATGTCAGTTTCTCAATGACATTTCAAAATGGGAGTGGGAGGGCTGCAAAAACATTTTCTGTCGCCCAGTGGGGGCATGACAGAAACTATTTGAGAACCACTGCGTTACAGTAACATTACTGAAACCTAGAGACCAGTGTATGCTACATCTCCACCCAGTGTCTTTGAATGCGTCTTCTGAACATCTTACATTTCAGTTCAATTAGCCATTTTTATGCTTGCAAATATTTAATTTAGGCACAAAACAGCCTGATTTATTAGTTCATATATTTCTGAAAATTCATGACAGAGTAAACCAGAAAAATTCAAATCTGTATAAGTTTCTCAGATGCTTCCACAGATCAATAAATCCATCTGTTTATGGATCCTCTTACATCATGATTCATTAGTAATGAGTACCTTTACATTTTACACTTTAAAAGATGTTATGCACATTTTTAGGACTTAAACTCCTTTTGGGGAAGGGGATGTGCAAGCCATGTTTCAAAAATTGACAAACATTTTTATAAGCCTGTCAATTACTGAAATTGAACTCCTGCGTGAAACGAGGATCTACTGTTTTTTCAGCTCCAACAAGGACCTAGATATCGCCATTGTATACCGCTACTACACAGGAAATTAAACATAGTCAACGAGAGTTGTGGTTGTCCACGTCCAGGAGAACACTAGTGTTTTGGTAGAGAATTGCAGCCCACGCCGAAGAGCTAGAACAGGATGAAGATGGCGTCAGACGGGCCAGCAAGCATAAGAAGTACGCTGTAGTATAATTCAGCCTTTACGTCGTTATTTTTGGAGCACATGTTTATCCACTATGCTGCACCTCCTCTCTTTTTAAAATCACCTTCCCCCTTCCGACATCCAGAAACTTTCAAACACGCCAACCCAATCCTGCTCACAGAAATCTCATAAAGCTACACAACAAACTGAAATAAATGAGACTAAAAATCTCCAGTTTAAGCAAAAACTGAATCATTCCTTCTTGCCATAGCTCACGTCCTCCACCTCACTTTGTCACGTTCATTCCTTCTCCTCGGGCGTTACTGGTTATGTCACCAGTACTACAGAGCTCAAAACTGTAGAATTCACATGCTGTCCAGTGGGAATGTAGAAATGTAAAAGCAGTAGGAATAGTCTCTTTATATCTTTTTTGTTTTGTTTTTTAATGCTGGTCGTTGTCCTGATCATTGATTTTATTATTTTGAAAATCCTCTATCTGTACAATGTTCAGCTCCCAATATGAGCTCGGTATGAAATGGCAGTGGTGATGAGAGAGATCCTCCTGTTGCGTCACTCTATGTCGCTTTTTTGAGCCTGAAACACAACAGATCAATCCATTAGAGACGTTTATAACATTCAGTTAGAACACTTCTGACTAATACGGAGATAAGGATACTCTACAAACAAATCCTATTTTTAAATACTACAGTAATGAGAAGATAAATAAGTACATTTATTAATTTAGTAATTGGTAAAAGAGTAAAAATTTACAGTCAAACTTACTTTTCAATGACAATTTTTTACATATTTTATACAGTGTCTTGATTTTCCTGCAGCCAAGCATTGCACTTCACAAATTAGCCCGTATCATTTCCGCGGAATTCAGTGTCCAAACAAAGCATCCCACGTGTCGGTGACTCTTTTTATTTTAAGCCAATCCTCCTGTTTGTGTCTTCAATAAAGGTAAAAGTGACATTAATTATTCATTACTTCATTTAATTAGGTATTTTTTTATATTTTAACATTTTTTTCCAATAAAATTTATTTTTGGAATGAATTAATTGACTTTTTGTCACGGGGGGAAAAAATGGTTTTCAAAAGTTTCATTTTTTGTCTTGACTTTTGGGAACAAAAACCGAGGTTTCACTGCACTTAGGTACATCTGAATAAATTGTGCAAACGTTATTTGGTTTCAGCAATTGAATTCAGACTAAGAGACCAATTGAAGGCTCAGAAGGTTTTGCAGTAACTTGTTGACGAGAGCATGAACCATTGTATGTTATACAGTCATCCCTCGTTTATCGCGATTAATTGATTCCACAGCCAAGCGTGGTAAGTACATCTTCGCAAAGTAGAAAGCATAGCACCTCTAGACGACCTGTAGTCACCTTTACAATTGTATTACCCAATCAAGAAGACAAAAAAGACAGCAACTAAGCCATATAGGACATAAATAAGACGTAATATAAATGATATTTATATTCATCAAATGTTAATGTTAACATTTTATCTCTTTTTATGCCATTATTTCCTGTTCTGTGCTTTTATTTTGTTGTATCTGATTCCTTTTTGGACTAAATGCATTACCTTTTACTGTGTTTACAAGCAGCTCTTGCCTATGATTTGTAGGGGTCTATTTATTCAGCTGGGGCTTCTACTAGTCACGGGTTGATTTAGTTTTCCTTGGACTATAGCTACCTGTGTTTTTGATGCATTCTGTTACAGTTTTCCTGTTCTTTAGTATTTTTATTCTTTTCTTGCAAGTTCCTGTTTTCCACCTCCCTTGGTGAGTTTTATGTTTCCCCATAGCTGTACCTCCAAGCCCTTTGTGTTATTTTGGTAGTTTGACTTTTTGTCTGTCGTGACGCTCTGTGTATGCTTATTTTTTGTTAATGAAATACTTTATGGAACTAACAATATACATGGAGGCACCATGTCCTTGCATACATGGAAAATACTGTAATAGCTGAACATGACAATAACTTTTCAAAGTTATTCTCAATTATTGAGATGCGACCACATTGTTATATTCAGGTCTAACTCCAAAAACATGTTCAGATGCATCTCCATGCATTATGTCTTGTGGAGAAGAATCATATACCTCAGCAGTAGAACTGACTGACGATAGAAACCTGACTGACTCACATAGTAAGCTATTGTTCTTCTCATCACCATGTCTTGAAGGTCAGCTCAGAGATGAAAGTAATTGTCTGATATCGATTAAAATCATCAGTGGCTCTAAATGAAGGTGGGATGACTTACCTTAGTTCATTCTAACAGTCTTTAGTCTCTGTCTTTAGAGTCATGCATCAGTACTACACAGAATACAACCCCTGTCACTATACAGTATTTATCATAAACTAAGGGTGCAGTTGATTATAGAGAGAAAACAATGATGACAACGCTTCAGACAAATGAGAGTCGGTGAGTAGAGAGAACGAGACACAAATTAACAGACACGAGTAGAACGGGCACTTAAAGCATAACATAACAATGCGGACATTAGGTGATGAAAATGACACTCAGTTCTTGGAGCGGACCGCTTTAAGGTTGTGTCTAAACTTGGAGTGGTGCCACTTTGATACATTTTGTACATTAAAAAAGCTAAATCCAGCTCAATATGTGCCTGAATTATCACAATATAATATACAACTTAGCTTTGTGTTGTAAGTGACAAAGCAAATAATAATAGTAATAGTAAATAGTAATAAAAATAAATAAATAATAATAAGTAAATAATAACAATAGATCTCATTCTGAATGAATTCACTGTAATTGTGCAATATGATTGCCATACGGAAATGTTTGGTTTGCTGACAAAAAACATGATTTGAGTGCAAATTACACATGTTGCTTTGAGAGCTACACATGACTTTTTCCTTATGACAAAATGTGTATTTCACTGTGTCTCTTTGTGTCCAAAGAGGGCCATTTACGGGACTTCATGGGACTTGCGTAGCTTACAACTCCCTGGGGTAGATGACAGAAAATCATCCAAAAAAAGTTTTTCAAAAAAGTGACAGATCTAGCTGGTCTAATTCAAGGTTTCTGGAACCTCTAACATGCACATATTGGTCATGTCAACAAGCTGGCCGAAAAAAGAAAAAAAATAGAGCATATAAATTAGTAGGATGTGGTGCAATTCTGCAACAATGCAAATGCAAAATCCACAATACTAGTAACAGACATATTTCTCAATCAATGCTTGGAAGTGAAGAACACTTCATTGTAAAGGCAAACTCGTTCTGTTCCATTGTCATTAGATTGTGTAGGTCTGCTATTACGACTCAATAATCAAAGCAACAAGCTTTTGCGAAAATTGTATGGTGTTTGTCATACAATCATTCATTCATATTAGGTTGCAACTAAGAAATATGTGCTTAAAATGTGATCAAAAGTGGAAAAAATACTGAACTGGAGCTTTTTGTTATTTGTATTATTATTAATATTGTTTTTCCTTTTAAAGCATCTTATAATTGTTACAAGTTTAGACATTTCTTTTTTGACATGTGCTTGTACACTGTCTAGATTACAGAATACGGTCTATTGTGGTAAAACGTGTGGTAAAGTGATGTAAACATTACGTGAGGACAAGGCGTGTGCATACAGAAGAACCGGGTGACGTCTCTACCTTTGCAGGTGACAGATGATGTACTGTGTGATGCAATACAGGGAGGTGAGAGGAAATAGATGCTATCAATGGACAAAAAGGGAATGAAAAGTGGGTACTGCAGTCCAATTTAGGGCTGAGGGTGGTTACGTTGGTGATTTTCCTTTTCAGACCTACCATGCATGCATTTAGACCCAGGAATCAACAGGCTGGGGCTTAACATCACAAGCGTCCACCAGACTGACCGCAGGCCTGTTACTCCTGATATAGTGTTTCCTACTTGTGTCATTCTGTGACCACAGGAGGGTGGGTTAAAAAAACACAAAGAAAAACAAAAAGAGGTCAATACATTAGACATATGCATGCACCCAAGACAGAAAAGCCAGTGTTAATTTCCTGCCGTTTGCAAGCTAAAGAGGGAAAGAAGTCAAAGCAACATGCAAAAGAAAGAGACACTGCTACAAGTTGTGTTGTAATTTGGCAAAATCTACAGGAGGTACAAATGGCAAACTCGAAAGACGTGTTTAGCGCAACGCTAAAAGACTGTACACTGACAGTCATGATGATTATTCCTGCAGCCTTTCATTTAGGAGCTGCGAAAAGAATAACTTGAACCAACTGGCATTGAGCTTAAACATGAAGATAAATAAGGAAGTACACTTTCTATTTAAATTGCAATAGTATTCCATTAATTTGGGGTTTTCTCTGGGCACTGTGGCTTTCTGGTTCATTGGGGACTGAAAATAAAGTGTGAATGATTGTTTGTCTATATGTACCATGTGATACTGGTCTATAGTAACAATGCACCTCTACCTGATTGCATAAAATGGGTTTACAGCGTCATACACTATATTGTATATACCAAATGAACCTCGAGAGGCACACTTCAATTGACAGTCCCAAAGCATCCATCTAACACTAATACGCGCAGCATTTCCCAACCTTTATTGCACCAAAACACAATTTTACATTAGAAAAAACTCATGGATCAAATTTTTTATGTTTTAAAAGATTATTTATACAGTAGTAAATGATTACCTGTTACTATTGCCACTGTCTTGTATAGTGCACTGCCTGGCCAAAAAAAAGTTGCCTCCTGGATTTAACTAAGCAAATAGGTACAAGCAACACCATGTGCTCCAAGAAGAGGTCAGCTGACTACCTGAATATACTGAATGAGCAGGTTATTCCATCAATAAATTTTTTCTTCCCTGATGGCACAGGCATATTCCAAGATGATAATGTCAGGATTCATCAGAGCATGAGACATCATTTTCACACATGGAGTCCATACCTTAACCCCACTGAGAATCTTTGGGATGTGCTGGAAAAGGCTTTGCGCAGCATTCAGACTCCACCATCATTAAAGCAAGATCTTGGAAATAAATGATGTGACTTAGGCTGCAATGCCACAGCGAATGCGTACCGTAATATACGGCAATATTAGAGTGTATGACCGTTTTTTGGTGGTGAACTTTTTTGGCCAGGCAGTGTATATATGATGATGCTCCTACTGGAACTTTAATCTGCTTCTCTGCATGGAGAGGAGCATCTGGTTAGGATGCCTCCAAGACTCCACCCTGGGCACGCCCAACTGAAAGAAGGCCTCAGGGACGACCCAAGACATGTTGGAGAGACCCTGTCTCTCAACTGGCCTGGGAATGCTTGTCTGGGATTCGGAAGAAGCGGCATAAGATGGATGGATGGATCATTTACCTCAGCATACTTGACCGCAAACTAATGTGCCACAGAACAGCGGTTGGGAATGACTGCGCTACTTTCTTGTGCACTACCAGTATAAAAGCAGATGACCAATCAGCAATGCCACTGACACCCGACACGTGGAGCCGGTATCATCGGTAGGCAAGCGTATGATAAAGCGCCAGTCCTCTTATTGGCGAGGCAGGAGTGGTTTCCATGAGAAGTGTAGTTATTTTAATCAATCACACTTTAATTACTTCACAGCCTGCAAAAGCTCAATGACAGCTTACAATTTATTTTGAAGTGTTGACAGGATTAAAAGGTTCTGCTGAGGACCACCACAGAAAAACATAGAGAGGAAGAAGGGAAACAGTGAGTGGCAGATAGAATATTTTAATGAGGCACAATTACTCTATCCTCTATGCCCTAATCCTACAGAAGATTAAGTTCTGCTTGTACCTTTAATGGTTCATGTTCTGTCAGGTCCACTGAACTGTCGCCTGTCTTGTATTTGCAGTCTTTGTCCCTTTGGTCAATGGTGGAGTAACCATCTAGTGAGGCAAGAGAAGGGCAGTCAGACACAGCAGGATTTTGATACATACCATACACACAGTCGACCGTTTTCCACCTCAAGCGCTATTTTCTCACGGATTTCCTCAACTGGTATTGGCGCAGACACATGATGCTCAGACTTTCCCATGAAAAGGGCAGAAACTCTGAACATGAGTAATATTTGGTCTTTGGGAAGCTTCTCAGGAAAGCTCAACTCAGCACATATAAATAATGGAAAAGATGAGCGGGGAGGTCAGATGCAATATTCTAAAACTTTGATACCTTTCTCATCATCTCATCACAAAATACTTTGAATACAAAGCAAATATATATATTTTTAATATGCAGAAAACAAATCAAAATGCATATAAATGACAAATGAAGGGAATAAAAAAGGGTACTAAAAGCATTACATAGCTAGCAAAAATTAGTTTTAAAATTTAAAATTAAAGCAAAAATGACTAGTTTGCATATTCATAAAGTATTACTGGTTCTGTTTCAGTTTGTAAAGAAAATATCCCTTTCTGGTGCATTTTATGGCAGCAGGGCACTTTTGACTGAAATCTCAATTTCGTAAATGCTGTTTATCTTAATGAAATGTAACGTTTTGGTGGAATTTGGTCGAAGTACATGTTTTGGAGGCGGAAAATTGATTTGATGCGCAATGAGGTGTACTAGTACCTCAGAAATCACAAGAGCTGGAACAAAATGTTGCACCATTCTATATTATTTCTTTCATTGTCTTTGTGACAGACTTCTGCAGGTCAAAAAATGACAATGCAATAAACAGGCTGAAATTGACCACAGATTGTGATTTATACACAACAGAAACAAATAAGACATTCAACAGTTCCCCCTGTATACACAATGTGTTTGCGGTATATTTTTATATTGTTAGATCTTGAAATCACTGGAGTCTGTGCGCCATGCCCCTCAAATCTACAGCACCATATCTCTTGTACTCCTTGCAGGAGAATCACCCAAAAAAGAACATTTAATGCCACTTTTTCCTCAATTGAAGACTTGCTGACAAAGAGCAGCAAGGGACAGGCTAGGGGAGGAGAGATCTACACAGACAGCACTTCTGTGTTTTGTTATGAGTTATTTTTTTTAACCCCAATAGTTTTTCACAACTTTTTCACTTTTTAACTTGTATTTTTGTTTGACTCCATTGTGGATTACTTTGCAGTCGTTATTAATAAAAGCAGTGGCTGTAAATTGTGGCGTAAATGTGTTACTTCCCAAAGATTTATAGTCAACTGGCAAGTACTTCTGTTGCAATTCAGCGCATGTTGACAAGTAGGGTTGGTAACAAAGACAAGTTATGAACACGGGTGGACTGATGCAGTGGATTAACATCACCACAAGACTTGCCAATGTGTGGGAATGATATGGCGGCAAACAAACTAGTTTGTTTAACAGCCTTACTTGAGCTTGCCAAATGAATGAGCCTTATAGGATGCTGTAATATTGTGTCAATTAACAATTGCGTGTTGGGTGTGTTTTTCAGGAAGGCTGAATGTAGTCCCACCACATCTTTATTAATGCCACAAGATTCAACGTGCTGAAAGGTAAAATACGAGTTTGTTATGAGCAATATTGTGATGATAACCAAGTCAGTCAGTGTATAAGAACCCAAGGTCAAGTCTGGGAATTTTTTTTCTTCCTGATTTATAATAAAACTTTGGCGTTACCTGCGCAGTTACTGCGCAAACCTTCTTTGACGGGTGACTTGAGTGACTCAAGTACCTGATTCACAACATGTTGCGCATGTGCAAGTTTTTGTGCATGCCTTTCGTGACGAATGATTCTAAACTTGCACATATGTTATGTGACAGGTGACTCGAATAAATATAGTGCATGATTCACAGCTCGTTGCACATGCCCTGAATTCCCAGTACCCTTCAGTGAGTGACTCATGAGAAATTCAGTCATTCATTCATTTTCTATGCCGCTTATCCTCATTAGGGTCGCGGGTATGCTGAAGCCTATGCCAGCTGGCTTTGGGCTTTGAGTCAGTAAAATGAAGTTTCCCCATCACTAGCTCAAACAGTAACATGCTATCCAGTGGTTGTTCTGGGAAAAAGGGGTTACTGATTCCCCCAGTGATGTGATATTTGTGAAAATAAATAAATAAACATACAACAATATAATATGCAATAAATAATATAGAAAAATAATAATGCACTAAATTATTGTTACAAATAAGAATAATCTTCTTCTTTTCCTTTAAGCTTATCCTTTCAGGGGTCGCCACAGTGAAACAATTGCCTCCATCTAACCCTGTCTTCTGCATCGTCTTCTCTCGCACCTACATAGTCACAACCTTCATCTCCTCTTCCACTACATCCATTAACCTCCTCTTTGGTCTTCCACTAGGTCTCCTGCCTGGCAATTCAAAGCTCAGCATCCTTCTACCAATATATTCATTATTTCTCCTCCGGACATGTCATGTCAAACCATGGCAGCCTATAGCCACAAGAAGACAAAACGCTCATAATTTCCAAATTGTTTTCTGTGAAGATGGAGCTAGTTTGGAAACTATGTGCATCCATATGAATGTACTGAAAACGAGTGAAAACGATGTAATACATTTGCCAAACTTGTTAGTGGCGCTGTGACACTCGCAGTTGCGCAGACGGCCTGTAAACAGAAAATATGGCGGCAAGTATGAGTGGCCGAACTGGAACGTCGTCTTCATTCGGATGATGTGCCGGTTTGTTAAAGTATTTGTGCGTTTAGGCCTCGGATCGTCTTCGTCTGGATGGGGCTTCAGTCTGGCCTCTCCGACTTTATCTCCAAAACCTCTAACATGTGCTGTCCCTCTGATGTACTCATGCCTGATCCTGTCCTTCCAGGACACACCCCAAAAAAACTTAAGCATTTTCATCTCTGCTACTTTAAGGTCTGCTTCCTGTCTTTTCCTCCGCAGCACTCAACATCGCTGGTCTCGCCACAGTTTTGTACTCCTTTCCTTCCGTTTTAACTCTTCTATCACACATCACACCTGACACTTTTCGTCACCCATTCCAACCTGCCAGCACACGATTTTTCACCTCTTTTCCACACTCTTCATTGCTCTGGACTGTTGACCCTAAGTACTTTATATCCTCCACCTTCTTTATCTCTTCTCCCTGTAACCTCACTCTTCCACTTGGGTCCCTCTCATTTACACACATGTACTCCGTCTTGCTGCAGCTAACCTTCATACCTCCACCCCTCAAGCTTCTCCTCCACCTGTTCCCTGCTCTCACTACATATCACAATGTCATCTGCAAACATCATAGCCCATGGAGATTCCTGTCTAACCTCGTCCGTCAGCCTGTCCATCACCATAGCAAACAAGAAGGGGCTCAGAGCTGATCCCTGATGTAGTCCTACCTTCACTCGGAACTCCTCTGTCACACCTGCAGCACACCTCACTACTGTCTTACAGTCCTCGTACATGTCCTGCACCGCTCTAACATACTTCTCTGCCACTCCAGACTTCCTCATACAATACCACAGTTCCTGTCTGGGCACCCTGTCATAAGCCTTCTCCAGATCTACAAAAACACAATGCAGCTCCCTCTGTTATTCCATGTACTTGTCTAAGTACAGTACGTAAGTAACTGTACTTAGAGAACGTCAGTAAGTAAATACTGCATATGTAGTACTCTTTTTTTGGCATAAAACCGTACTGCTACTCACAAATGCTCACATGTGCTCTTTGACTACTCTTTCCTTGTATGTAACTTCATTGTATGGCTCCTGAGCTGTATGATGATCCAAAGCTTTCCATCTTTCCATACACTACTGGCACCTGAAAATACCCTTCCATCCCTATCCTTAATCACCCTAACCTGCTGCACGTCCTTCCCATCTCTGTCTCTCTGCCTTGCCAACCCCTATAGATCTTTCTCTCCCTTCTTGCTGTCCAGCCTAGCATACAAGTCATCAAAAGCCCCTTGTTTGGCCTTTACTTTCACCTTACGCTGCATCTCTCTGTACTCCCGTCTACTCTCTTCAGTCCTCTCAGTGTCCCACTTCTTCTTAGCTTACTTCTTACTTTGTATACACTCATGCACCTCCTCATTCCACCACCAAGTCTCCTTATCTACTTTCCTTCCAGATGACACACCAAGTACTCTCCTACCTGTCTCCCTGATCACAGTAGCTGTAGTTGTCCAGTCATCTGGAAGGACTTCCTGGCCCTCGATAGCCTCTTTCAACTCCTTCCTAAAAGTCACGCAACACTCCACCTTTTTCAGCTTCCACCATTTTGTCCTTTTTTCTGCCTTTACCCTCTTCATCTTCATCACCACTAGAGTCATCGTACACACCACCATCCTATGTTGTCTGGCTACGCACTCACCTACCACTGCTTTGCAGTCACTGATCTTCAGGTTACACCTTCTACATAAGATGTAATCTACCCGTGTGCTCTTACATCCACTATTTTAGGTCACCCTATTTCCTATAGGTCAGCCATTTCCATCCATTTTGCAAAGTCGACCACCATATAGCATTCGTCTCTTGGATACCAAACCTGCCCATCACCTCCCCATCATCTCTGTTTCCTGCACCAACATGTCCATTGAAGTCTGCACCAAAGACAACTGTCTCACTTCTAGGGATGTTCTGCATCACTTCATCCAAGTCTGACCAGAATTTATCTTTCTCCTCCATCTCACATCCTAGCTCTGGCGCATACCCACTAACAACATCGAACACCACACCTTCAATTTCACTCTGACAGTCTTTTTACCTCCAAGACATTCCTAGCAAACTCCTCCTTCAAAATAACTCCTATTCCATTTCTCTTCTTATCTATACCATGGTAGAACAGCTTGAACTCTGCTCCTAAGGTTCTAGCCTTGCTACCTTTCCACCTAGTCTCCTGGACCCACAATATGTCCGCCTTCCTCCTTCGCATCATGTCAACTAACTCATCCTCAAAGTCCATACTCTCAGTCCTACACTCTTAGCACATGCAAAGACAAACATAAATAAATAGATAAACAAATTGTAAAAAAAGCAGTGTACGTTATTGAGCCTGTAACAGCATAACACACCTTTTCCACACAGCAGATGAGAGCAATAATGTGGCACGCCTGACACAAGACAGTGCATCAGCAGCAAAGTGGACATACAACAACACAAACACACAGACAGACAGTGTGGCAGGATTCTGGGCCGGAACCTACTCCAACTACTACAATATTTAACCATAGTGCTGGTTTACTCCTTAAACAGTCATGGGACATTGTTGATATTCATGACCTGTTCAAGTTTAACTGAAACAAATGAGCTGAAAGCAACACCCACTTTGTCAGCTTTGTTCTCTTAATAGGATTTGCTCAGAATGCAGCATCATTAAATACTGGCAAATTTATGCTTCAAATTAGAAATTAGACCCCCATGTGGTCTTAATTCGTTCCAATTTGTCACGCAGATTACTTTGCGTGGTTAATAATGACAATCCATTTTTTGCAACAAGCCTTGAAGTGCTCATTGCCTCTTTTTGCCAAACAGATCCAATAAGCAAGAGAAACTATAACTTAAACTTAGTAAAGTATGCTCTGGCCGACCTTGATTTTTCTCCATCAGTGGCAGCGTCGTGTCATCATAACCCGGCTTGCCGTTCTTGGTTCCTCTAGGCGTTGCCGTCACAGTGGGCTGAAAGAGAATTGTTGTTCCAGTGAAAACATATTTAATTATTACAGCACATTTTATGGACATTAATTGCTGTTCAGTAAAGCCGTAATATTCCTGAAGGAGTCATAAAATTATGGAAACTTCTTCAGCCTAAGGCCGTTTATGTTCCGCATATACACTCGTCAAACACTCCATTGGGCACATCTGTTCTATCTAATGACATCCAGTACTAGAACAGTATCCAATGTTTTTATTGTATTTTTTTTTCTACAAAACTAAGAATGCCACGCTTATTAACCCAAATATGAGAAGCCAGTTTTTTTAGAGAACTGCTCAGTAGTTTTACCTGTAAACTACAATCAACATACTTTGTGTGAGTCAAAACGGAGTAAAGTACAGTAGTGTTCAAAAAACTAGCAGTGGACTAACCGGATTAATCACTGTTATTAGTATATTTTTATTGCTACATGGCAAACAAGTTACCAGTAGATGCAGTAGATTCTCAGAAAACAAACAAGACCCAGCATTCATGATATGCACGGTCTTAAGACTGTGTAATTAGTTGAAAGTGGTGTGTTCAAAAAATAGCAGTGTAGCATTCAATCAGTGATCAGTGATCAATTGTGTGAAAAAACAGGTGTGAATCAGGTGGCCCCTATTTAAGAATGAAACCAGCACTTGTTGAACATGCATTTCTCTTTGAAAGCCTGAAGAAAATTGGTTGTTCGTGACATAGTTCAGAAGAACAGCGTACATCGATTTCAAGGTTGATTGGAAAGGGGTAAACTTATGAAGAGGTGCAACAAAAAATTGGCTGTTCAGCTAAAATGATCTCCAATGTCATAAAATGGAGAAACACATGGCTGAAAACGGAAGACTAACAAGCTATCAAAATTGATGGACGAATAACCAGAATGGAAAAGGCTCAGCCAATGGTCAGCTCCAGGATGATCAAAGACATCCTGGAGTTACATGTAAGTACTGTGACAGTTAGAAGATGTCTGTGTGATGCTAATCTATTTACAAGAATCACCCGCAATTAAATAGGTAATAAGTGACAAGTTAGTCACATTGGACTGCTATTATTTTGAACACCACTGTACATAAATCTGAAAAGTTGCAAATGTAAGATATGGCCCATATAAGGTCAAATATGTTTTAAGGTAACATGAATCATATCCAAAGAATGATATCCACTGACTTATTCAGTACCTGGAAATGACTCTTGTTCCAACCGTCCTTTGTCAAGGAGTTCCTTAGGTCCTTATAACTCCACACAGTCTGCAGCACATGAGATGCTGCCTTTGTTTCTCTAGGCGACTGACTGCAGGTGAACCAAAACAAACAACAAAAAAACACGAGGAAGACAATCGAGAAATAATATGACAATTCAAAGACTGCATCTAAATCTTCACACAATGACAACAGCATTTACAGTATTTTACCACTACAGTCTTTCTCTTCGGAAAATTGAATCCCTCCAATGGCTTCAGGGTTTTGTTTTTAATTCAAAGCATTTTTTCATTTTATTAGGTTATTTTGAACCAGCAGGAGCAGGTTTTCAAATACTGTAGTGTATGTACACATTTTAAAATTGCAAAGCTGTGATATAATTTGCCTGCACATTCATGATTTAGAGTATTTCTTTTCAAAATATTGGCTGTTTCTTTCACAGAAAACACATCTCAATCACCATAAGTCAGTAATAAGTTATAAGTACGTGATAATACAGGTCAGTGTACAGCATACATATACCGCCATTTTTTTGTCTTTAGGCTTCACTGATGTTTTTTCATTCTGCACTTAGTTTGATGATCCTTGAACGCATCATAGTTTTATACTGTGATACGCAAAAGTTTCTTTGACTAGAGAGGCACTTGCTTCTACAGTCAATCCGGCCTCGAATCATTTATAGGTGGTGTACATTTTATAATGTAAATGTGTGTGTGAGGCATATTTAGGACTTAAACCTGTATCGTGCTAAGACTGAACAATGCCAAATGAAGAGAGAAGGGGAGGGTTCTGGAGCTAAAACTAATCTAATAATTACAATAATCACTTTTTTATAGTTAGTGGATGGATAAAACCTGTTGTATGTGTGTTTAGTTCAGAGAGAGAGCTATGTTTGGCCTTTTGACAAAAAATCTGTATCACCACACTGAATATGATATAATATATGAAGGGCTACACAGCTAATTGAGTAAATATACTATATATTAATATCATTTTTCTGGTGACTCTATAGAATATACAACAGACTTATTATAAGGGCGAAGAGCTACTGTAGAGGTTATTTTACCTTGTTTTAAAATAATGACTGTTCATGGCACAGAAAGACATGTAAGCAGTACCTGGTCCTGTTGATAGCCACCAGCTTCTCGATGGCCTGCGCCTGGATGAGAGAGCGAGCATTTTCGGAGCTGTCTGTGACAATCTCATGGATGGTGTTGAGGATGGCCACCACGGTGTCCTCCTCCAAATTCTTGGCTGGTTGCTGCTGTCCGCTGGGCAAGTTACTGACCAAGTCCCGCATGGCGTAGCTTCCTATTAATGAAAAAGGAAAAAATATATAATTCATAGTTTTAGTGTAGACATGCGGTTCCTTCACCAGACCCAAATGTACAACGGCATCTTTGCCAAGACATTGTGTGGCTGCGGAAAGATTGATAAAATAGATGATTTTACTTTGACAGTTGGCAAGACATTTAAAATCTAAAAGCTGATCTAAACCAGTGTGCCCCATAACGATAGTACGGACTCAATGCAGTAGGTCCCCAATTCTGGGACCACCAAACAAAGTGCAAAATCCCAACACTTGACAAAAAACCTTATCAGTGAAGCATAAAGACATAAAGGTAAAATGTGGGTTGACAGTATTACGCGTATGCTGACATTTTACTTGCATTATCACGTATTTATAAATGATTACCAACTAAGGTTAGAAGACACGTATTTTCAGCAGAAAAACAGCGCAGTTACAGCATTTGGCCAAAAATCCATAAATGTGGAGGGCCATGATTGCTGAATCTTGAATGTGTGGGGACTATTACGGTTTTTGAAAAATCTATTAAACTATAATAAGACATTTTGTGTTTGAATACAGCCGATTATTAGTCAAAATACATGCCTATTCAAACAAATGTTAAATATTTTTTGCCTAAACTATGCATTTTCAATCATAAAAATGGCGAAATTAACTTAAATACAAACATAAATCAATTTTAAAAAGTTGACGTAGTATTCAACTCTAGTCACTAGATGTCAGTAACTTTCAGTGAGACACACAAGCACCAGACTTGATCACCAGGACAACAGGTTCACATTGCAGGTTTTTAATGATCTCACAACAAGCACAATAACCCCTAATAAAAATTCCTGATAAAAACACAGGCTACTGTTGCAGTTGTAAACAACCGCAAGATTACTTACACTACTGTACTGTATGTACATTTTACTTATTTATTTTAAAAGTCAAGTTTTTCAGAGATTGTTCACTGTATTTGTATGTATTATTTCCATGAAACCGATGTGTGGAATGCCACGTGTTTACCAATTAAGTCCTTGTTGCGGCGATCAATGGAGAGGTTGCGAAGGGCGATGGCCACAGCTCGGACCACCTTGTCGGAGTCGGATCGCAACAGCTCCACCAGGATAGGGAGACCTTTCTCTTTCCGTACGGTGGCCCGTATGTAGTTGGACCACTGGAAGGTAAACAGAGTGTCATGTGTGAGTGTGTTTTATATTTTATATTATATTTATTTTATATTTCAGTTCCTGATATGGCAAAGGGAACCGGGAACATTATTTGTACACCCAAAGTTACATTGCATACAGAAGAAAAAAAAAACATGATATAACGCATCTTGATTTAGAACATCAGTGGACTTGGTAGACTTAAAAACAATAATACATGAAAGGTGTACATGAAAGGAAAAATTGCTACCCTTGGAAGAAAGATCCATGTAGTAGACACAAGATGGCAGTAGCAAGCCTTGCGACTCGACTACATCCTGCAGTATGGATGAGCAGGGTTTGAAAAAGAGCCAAGCTCAAGGGGACAGCACAGGCTTAGTCCAGCATCCAGATGTATTAGAAGTATAAGCAGCTCTACCTTCTCCTGAGTCTGGCCGCAGGACCTTCTGATCAGCTTCCACAGAAAAATATGGAGTAAAGGAGGAAAGGATTTGTCCTAAAACGGCCACCTTTGCTGGAATTCACTCCAGTTGAATTATTGAAAGGATAAAATGTGTCAAGGAAGGAGGGAAAAAATAAAGCACTCATGTGATTCTTCCCAAGTAGCCGGAGGGACCGGCTGATGACTGATTTCATCTGCCTGAAAGATGTGCTCGCACACGGATGCAAATTGAAACACTGTCCCCGGTGATGCTGCTGAGTACAGAGAATATGGAGATTGTACAAAACAGCTAACGCCTAGCCTTTCCTGTTCATAAGTCACTGCCGCCTGCATCTCAGAAAAATCCCTGTCGCTTTAATTGGAATAGATGTCTGATTGTGGCTGCAGATCTCATCTATCATCAAGTGCATAAGTATCCCAACATGTCGCATTTTGAAATTAAAATTACATAAATCAGGCTTTTTTTTTTTTAACTATCTTGTTTTTTGGAAATGAATGGTGTGTACCATCCCCACCATGACACTCACAGTCCACTGTCCAGCACCAAGGTTCTGCAAAGCCCCAGCAGCAGCCTCTAGGGTGTTGTAGTTTTGGCTCTCTGTCAGCAGAGATAGATAGAGTCTCACTACTTCTGGCTGATACAGCAGCTCAAAACCTGCAACGAAACACACAACAGATAATTAAGATGAGGCATTTCACAAGGATGACTTGGCTAATTATTATTCCATGATTATTTTTAAAAAGCCACAAATATCCCCTCCAAGAACAGCATTAAAGCATAAGGACTGCAAATACTTTCGAATAACAAACGAGGAGGACACTAGAAGGAGATATTATTGATCAGAAAAGCCAGCATTTGAGCGGGACGTTTATCTGGCTCACACATTACACATCCACCACAGCCGATCATTAAGCCTCCCTGTGATGGAAACATAATTACATTATCAGCTATTAGACGGAGCAGTCGCAGGCATGGACTCTCAAAGCTTATACAGAAATGTAGTCATTTTGCAAGTGATCAAACATGACACAAAGATTTCCCATAAATTGTGGCGCTCTTGGAGAGCATTACTTGTTCTCTCAAGGTCATTGTGAATGGCTAGTCAGACCCGAGAGAAGCTTGCATTATTAATGGCAGGATACATCAGGACTACAAAATATCTGTGCATCTAACAAACGACCACACACTATTTGTACATGTTATGGGTTAAAAGTACAGTCTTTTTTTGTATTTTTATTTTTTACTGTTTTTGGTCATGACTGTGATTTTGATTCCATTCCATTTTCCTCCGCTCATCCGGGTCCAGGTCGCAGGGGGCAGCACTCTCACTAGGGGAGTCCAGACTTCCCGGTCACCTGCCGCCTCTTCCAGTTCCACCAAAAGGACATCAAGGAGTTCCCAGGCCAGCTGTGAGACATAATCCCTCCTGCGTGTCCTAGGTCTTCCCTGGGGAACACCTCACCAGGTGGCGCCCGGGAGGCATCCGGATTAGATGCCTCAGCCACCTCAACTGGCCCTTCTCGATGTGAAGAAGCAGCGGCTCTACTCTGAGCTCCTCACCTTATCTCCACCCAACAGAGGAAACTCATTTCCGCCACTTATATCCGCAATCTCTTGTGATTAGTGCAAAAAGAGACCATTTTATTTTCATTGAGTTTTATTTTATTATTCAAAAGCTCTTGACATTCCAATTACAAGGGGAAAATACTCTTGAGAAATTAAAGTTTATTGCTTTTGATACAATGTACTCTCAATGTTATCATGCCATATACTTAATGAAAAAATGGTCTCAAAAAATGTTGTCAATAATATCAGTTATCGACAACAATTATCATGCAGCAGAATGTGTTACTGTGTGTACAGGCCTAATACTACTATATTTTTCATTTGTTATTTTCTGTCTACACCATAACTTGGTTTTATGTGAACATATATAACAACATGATCTGAGTCCATCATTGACAAGATACACCTCTCATATGGTCCTCTTGTAAATAATGAGTCAATCATTTAATGCAAGTGACAATCTTTTTTGAAAGATGATGAGGATGTGGTCAATGAACAATCTCTGATGAAATGATGAAATGATGAAATGATGAAACTCCTTTACACTACATTTCTCCCAGGTAACTATAGTATCCTTGAGCATGTTAAAGCAGGGGTGTCAAAGCCTAATTTAGGTTGTGGGCCAAAACGGACATTACCCGCCACCTTCTTGCTCTTTTAACATAACTGGTGAAAGAAGCACACTTATACTGTATGCATCATCAGTGCACACACGCAGGCGCTCGTTTGAAGTTGCGATCAAGACAAGACATGACCAATAATCCAGGCTGAAAAAATAGTATGGTCAGGTTTTGAGAAAATGTCTCATTAGCACTGACAGGTAAGAACGTCCTGTGACTGACTGGCAACCAGTCCAGGATAGGCTCCAGCATGATGAGGATGAGCTGCATAGAAAATGGATGGATGGATGGAATAGATACTGTAAGTAAGCAGCCTACACACCTTTTATCCTAGTTCCCAGCGAGTAGCAAGTGTGTTATTATGTGCATAGACATTTTTTTCAATATTGGGATGGGTTAAAAAAAAATGGAATGGGTAAAATGTGCATTTTTTCCGTGCCGGTTCAGTCCTGCTTGAAATTTCTACTTTCTGTTAGTCTGTGGATATACGATTGTGGCGTTTTGGCGTGGTTGTTCACTTCAATAGAGTGTTTAGTGATCGGCCACCTTTTTGCCATTCTCTCAATGTCCGGGAAAAGCTACGGTATTTTAAATTTACACTAAAACATTACAATCTGACAGATGTGTAAACTGGAAGAGTTTGCGTCAGTGGAATAGGCAGATTACGTGTTTCCCAGCATGCTTTGCAATAGTTAAAATTATCACTTTTGACCGGTTTATGCCTTGTTGAGGTGTTATTTTGTACAGGCAGGGTGTAATAGTTAATGTGCTGCTGTTTTTAGTTGTGTACAATTAAATTATTTCGACTTTAGGTGTGAATCTGGCCGAGAAAGTTACATATCCACAACAATAACACAGTAATAACACTCGCTGATATTGTGATGCGATAAATATGATCCAGCACGCACACAAAAATGGTCACACGTATGTTTTCTTAAATGTCAGAAAGTGGCACTGACAGCTCCATGCACACTGAAAAACAAAAAGGCCAGTGAGCACCCATCGCTGGTATTTAGCTCTGGAATGAGCCCCCATACTGTTATTCTAAGATTCCTAGACTAAATTTCATGTGAAGAAAGTGACAAAATCACAACAGTATTAACATTCACTAATATTGTAAATTGTTTATGAAACTAAACATTTTTAATTATTAGTTTTAAATTATCCACTGTGGAAAGTTGCAGCAATAATGATTACAGTAGTTTGAATGCAATTAAGGGTAAGGCGTAGCATTGAATTAGGCTGGTAGATGGCAATGGAATAATGTGACTCTTCGCTTGCTATGCGTTATGACTTCCTTTGGGAACAATGGCAATGAACTGGATGCACATTTTTTACTAATACCGTAGACACACAGGCACATACACATCCAGCCCTGGCTTGTCAAACAAATCAATCAAAGTGGTACAAGCCTCAAAACAATTCACTATTTGAAAAAAAAAAAAAAACGGCATGCGAGAAATAGAGTGGCAGAGATACAGATGGAGATGCAGAAATAACATGAAACATCCCACCCAGCCTGAAACAGACTTGACCTTTGCAATCCAGACTTATAGGTAACTCAAACAGTATACACATTTTTTGTCTTGTCGAAATTCTCTGTGTGGTGGAAGAAAAATATTTAAGACAGAGTAAAAACAAATACTCGAAGCCCGATGGGAGACAGTGCTGACCACAGGCACAACTGACTTTCACTTTTCAATGTGGAAGTCCCAGATAGCTCCCTTTCATGTGTATTTATACAAATATATGCAGCCACATGGGGAACTAATGAAGACTCTTTAAAAGCAAAGCCATGGAGAGTCCACAACGTATCAATGCAAGTGCTGCAAGCTGCTAGTTTAGTTTAGTTTTAATGATCGCAACGCTCTTGGGTTCATTAAATACAGGATAAGTAGTAAAGTCATGTAAACAAAACCGAATAAACTGGCAAGACTTGCAGTGCTATAAGACATACTATTTTATATATATATATATATATTCTTTTATAGTTGTATGAAATGTTGAATCCTCTGAGATATAATGACCTGAGTGAATGGGAATATTCACATGCATTTTTTGACCAATATCCGATATTGTCCGGCATTTCATTACTGATCCAGATATTGGCGCCCTCAAACTACTGCCATCTAATAACACATTACGCAAATTCTACTGCAGGCATTTCACAAATAAACACTGTTTGTTGTGATTCTTCAAAGCGATTCTCTGCTTTGTGTGTTAACAGATTCAGATTGAGTGCTTTACAGTATGTCATTTTCCGCATGACGGGTTGATGGTTAGTTTTTTTTTTTTCATGTTGTTTCCTACATAGTACTCTTATTTTGGACACATTGCACACAAAGAGCAAAACGTTTTCATTGCAAACTGAATATTTACAGACTCTGCTTCCTCTACGGCATGTCAGTGGGATAGAGATCCCTGAATTCCTCAAGGCTCTGGATGTTGGGGGACTGTGTTGGTTGACACGCCTCTACAACATTGCATGGAAGTCGGGAACAGTACCTCTGGACTGGAAGACCGGGGTGGTGGTCCCCATTTTTAAAATGGGTGACCAGACGGTGTGTTCCAACTATAGGGGGATCACACTCCTCAGCCTCCCTGGAAAAGTCTACTACAGGGAGCTGGAGAGAAGGGTACGACCGTTAGTAGAACCTCGGTTACAGGAGCTGCAATGTGGTTTTCATCCCGGTCGCGGAACACTGGACCAGCTCTACACCCTTGCAAGGGTACTGGAGGGTATGTGGGAGTTTGCCCAACATGTCTACATGTGCTTTGTAGACTTTGTAGACTTCCTTTGTAGGAAAAGGCATTCGACCGTGTCCCTCGTGACGTCCTGTGGGGGGTGCTCCGGGAGTACGGGATTGGTGGCCCGCTAGTACGTGCCATTCGGTCCTTGTACAATCGAAGCAGGAGCCTGGTTCGCATTGCCAGCAGTAAGTCGAGCTTGTTTCCAGTGAACGTTGGCCTCCGCCAAGGCTGCCCTTTGTCACCGATTCTGTTCATAATTTTCATGGACAGAATTTCTAGGCGCAGTCAAGGCGTTGAGGGAGTCCAGCTTGGTGACATTAGGATCTCGTCTCTGCTATTTGCGGACGATGTGGTCCTTATGGCCTCATCAGGCTGTGACCTTCAGCGTTTACTGGAGCAGTGTGCAGCTGAGTGTGAAGCTTCTGGGATGAGACTCAGCACCTCCAAATCTGAGGCCATGGTTCTCAGTCGGAAACGGGTGGACTGTACCCTCCGGGTTGGGAGTGGGGTCCTGCCTCAGGTGGAGGAGTTCAAGTATCAAGGGGTCTTGTTCACGAGTGAGGGACGGTTGGAGCGTGAGGTCAACAGACAGATCGGTGCAGAGTCTGCAGTAATGCGGTCGCTGTACCGGACCGTCGTGGTGAAGAGAGAGCTGAGCTGGGAGGCAAAGCTCTCTGTTTACCGATCGATCTACGTTCCCACCCTCACCTATGGTCATGAGTTATGGATCATGGGTGAAAGAATGAGATCGCGGATACAAGCGGCGGAAATGAGTTTCCTTCGTAGGGTGGCTGGACTCACCCTAAGAGATAGGGTGAGGACCTCGGCCATCCGGGAAGAGCTCAGAGTAGAGCCGCTGCTCCTTCACATCGAGAGGAGCCAGTTGAGGTGGCTCGGGCATCTCATCCGGATGCCTCCCGGGCGCCTCCCTGGTGAGGTGTTTTGGGCATGCCCAGCCAGGAGAAGGCCCCGGGGAAGACCTAGGACACGCTGGAGGGACTATGTCTCACAGCTGGCCTGGGAACGCCCTGGTGTCCTCCCGGTGGAGCTGGAAGAGGTCGCCGGAAACCGGGAAGTCTGGACATCCGAATTGAAACTGCTGCCCCCGCGACCCGGACCCGGATAAGCGGAAGAAAAGGGAATGGAATGGAATATTTACAATCTGAGAGTGAAACTTGGAAATGATTCCGTTGATATACGGAGCTGATTGCTTTGTGGAGCATTGTGCAGTTTGACGACGTCTCACTCGTGCAACGATATTATCGGCAGAAAAACAAAAAGCAATATGATCCCATATGAGAGCGGCATAGAAAATGGATGGATGGATAAATTGATATTATCAGACATTCCTACGTACAAACCCTAAATTGGATAAGCAGTCTTGGAAATGTGCGGAAGCAGCCCTTAAACCTGAGGGAAAGTCTGTGATGGAGCCTTTCACTACATACAGTATCTAAGTACAACCTAAGACCGTGCACTTTGTCTTACTGCAAAGGCAGTGTGTCTCTTCGGATGGATAGCATCCAAGAGTCAAAGCTTTATTATCTCCCGTGGTACGCATTTGGACTGTACTGTCGATTGGCACCTCTATGGGTAGCCTCAGGGCATGGAACATTAGCATATCTATGCTGCAGTTGGCCTTAGTTTACTGGATGCTGACAAATGGCAGCAGAATGTGGCTGTGCTTGTCTCTTGTACTGCTGCCTATCAGTTTGAGACCACAAAGAAGTCCTGGTGGGATGGGTGTTTGAGTTGAAGTCAGAGTTGGGTGAAGAGATACAGCGTGCCAAATAAGAAAACTAGGTAATAAAGACCCCTACGTATTTTACATCCTCCGTGTCCTCTTTCTAACCACAGGCGTTCTAGAAACTCAGAAAATTAGATTTTTTTTTTAAGCTGCAAGACCTGATCAGCAAAATCCAAAGGACGAAAAAAACTTGAAATATATTGATTTGCATATTATTAAATTACATAATATGTCAAATTCACCTTTTAAGTTGAATTGCAGAAATACAACATGCTTTTCAGGATATTCTAATTTTCTGGGTAGTGCTGAATAGAATGTTCTGGTTGTTAAATTAGTCAATTTCAATTGCTGTCTCATTGTTCACTTCTCGAGCTGAAGCCAGCTCGAGAAGTGTGTAAGTGAACTGGGGAAAAACAGGCTCTTGTCCCTGATAACTCATTCACTTATTCACCCGTGCTAGCAAAATGCCACTAGGTAACACCGTTAACTTGCGTTTCACCGGGTTGGTCAACGAAGATTCGAGTTTCACTGACCGACGAGCACTTGATGAATACTTCACTGACTCATGTGTGCTCCACATATACTGAAGTTTAACTGTCATGAATACTCAAGTTTCACTGACTTACGGGTTTCCGGCAAAGACTCGATGCTCAACAAATATTCGATTTTCACTGACTTGCAGTCACTCAATAAAGACTGGAGTTTCACTAATTCACAGCTGCTTGACAAACACTTGATGATTCACGGGTGCTGGATAAATAATTATGTTTTAAAGACCCACGAGTACTTTTAATGAATGAGGTATGTATATGAATAATGCTTTCGAATTACCCAGACAGGCTCCATCCAAAAAAGAAACAATACCAAGAGGCACCAGAGATAAGATAGAGAGGACACAGTCTGGTGGCAATAAAAAGAAGAAGGAACAAGAATCAGCTATCATGAAGAAAACAGATGCAGAAAACTGCAGCCAAAGCTAGTTGTATTCAGTATTCAGCAGTTTGGTTTGAGGTTTTGAGGTTGGGTGTCCAGCCTCCGGGAATAAACCAAGATAATCCCGTGAACTGCTGCTGCTCTGATGGAGATTGAGAGACAGCCAGCAAGAGGCAGAGGAAGTGTGTATGTATGGGGGTGGGTAGAATAGAGATATGGCAGTGACTGGAATGAGAACTGAAGATAGTAGATATAACGGCCTTCCTGAGGCAGACATGCTAAGGACTTGAACTGTACATTTGCAGTTTGGGATTTTACAGAGGTTACCCTCATAGACATGTACATACTGTAGACTTTGTTTGGAATAATTATAATCCATAATGCATTATTGCATAATTAACAAGGATGGTCTGTCATTTGGACAGTGACTGATCAGTCACTTTGCTTCCTGTAGCATTCACAGAGGAGCTCAAGTGAACTGCACTGCACTTTCAAACAGATCGTGACCCATCACTCAATCGATCTTGGTCCACTTGTTTGGTGCACACGAGGGTTTGGTAGATTGTGTTTAACTGAACCAAAATGGGGAGCGTGAACAAACCCAAAGCAAAAACCAGAGGAGGAGTTATGATGCTAATTTTAACATAATGGTGATCCAGAGTCAGATTGTTGTGTAGTTAAGATTTACAATACTTGAATAAATGTGATCTGAGTTAAATCCCATACAAATCATCTATATCAGTTATCGGTTTTGATGGCAAAAGTTGAAAAATCAACACAAATCTGAATCCTGATTCAGAAGCATACAGGCACCACAGCCCAGTTGGAGGTCCATCTGTCTCCCAATACGACCAGCATCAAGAATGCATGATGCCGAGGGTGATGGTAGCTGACAGTGAAGGGATTTGCTGTGTCTGAAATGCTGTCAGCATCTATCCCTCATTTACTGCGTGTTCCGGCGCCATCAACCCATTGCACGTTTAAGTATAATGGATACTTTGGATTAAGTCTTGGAGGATAACGATCCCTGCTGTTGTTTTGGTTAATGCATATCCAGTCACAGTGCAATATTGGTTTATTGCCACAATACCATTTGACAGAAGTAGAATATAAAAAATGAAGACTACTAAACCTACAATTAATTTCAAAGAGGTGCTGGAATTTATATTTGCCCACTTGTACACTCTTTATTCTGCTTGTAATCCAATGGCTTAGATTTGATCTGATTTGGACCACCTGTGGACTATAATTCATTGCTGCAATTGGGCCAAATGTAAGTACAGTATGTATACCACCACACACATACATTTCCACTGTGGTCTACTTACTGAAAATGGTTACAGTTCAATACTTTGCCTAAAATGTATACAAACATAAATAATATATACAAATAACATTACCTATTGTCCAGTGGTTCTAGTCCTTGGGTGTAGGTTGACTGTAAAAACAAACACTTCTTAAAATTAAAAAAACAAACAAATAACATTTTGTTTAGCCATGCTAAGATAATGCACAAGTTATTGTGTTTATGCTTTTCCATAATAATTTGTTACACTTACATCTCATGCATTTCACAGCATGTTTCCAAGTTAGGACAATAGCAATTCTGTATAAAGTATACTATGGTATTCAATTTCAATATTTAGAAAAATATTCCATATAATTATCAAGAAATCACACAAAACTATAATTGCGTGAATATGTCAATACGTTTTCTTGTAACAATCACCAAGGCCCATTTCTGCCAAGCAGTATAATGTCATCCATCCATCCATAGATTTTCTTCCGCTTATCAGAGGTCGGGTTGCGGGGGAAGCAGCCTAAGCAGGGAAGCCCAGACGTCCCTCTCCCCTGCTACTTTGTCCAGCTCTTCCCGGCGGATGCGGAGGCGTTCTCAGGCCAGCTGAGAGACATAGTCAAGCGTGTCCTGGGTCTTCCCCGAGCCCTCCTACCTGTTTGACGTGCGATGACCACCTCACCAGGGTGGCATCCTAACCAGATGCCCGAGCCACCTTATCTGGGTCCTCTAAATGTGTAGGAGCAGCGGTTCTACTCCGAGTCTCTCCTGGATGACTTTGCTTCTCACCCTATCTTTAAGGGAGAGCCCAGCCACCCGGCAGAGAAAATTAATTTCGGCCGCTTGTACCCGCGATCTTGTCCTTTCGGTCACTACCCAAAGCTCATGACCATAGGTGAGGGTAGGAACTAGGATCGACCGGTAAATTGAGAGATTTGCCTTTCGGCGCAGCTCTCTCTTTACCATGACAGATTGATGTAGAGTCCGCAACACTGCAGACGTTGCACCAATCCGCCTGTCCATCTCGCGTTCCATCATTCCCTCACTCGTGAACAAGACCTCGAGGTACTTAAATTCCTCCACTTGAGGCAGAACCCCATCCCCGACCCGGAGCTGGCACTTCACGCCTTTTCTGGGTGAGAACCTTGGATTTGGATTTGAAAGTGCTGATTCTCATCCCAGCCGCTTTACACCCAGCTGCGAACCGATCCAGTGAGAGTTGAAGGTCACTGTGCGATGAACAGGACCACATCATCCGCAAGAAGCAGAGACCGAATCCTGTGGCCACCAAACCGAAACTCCTCAACGCCCTGGCTGCGCCTAGAAATTCTGTCCATGAAAGTAATGAACAGAATCGGTGACAAAGACCAGCCCTGGCGGTGTCCAAGACTCACTGGAAACAGGCGTACCAGGCAATGCGTACCAAACGCTGACACAGGTCATGCAGGGAACGAACCGCCTGGAATAGGTGGTCCAATACCCCATATTCCAGGAGCACTCCCCACAGTATGCCCAGAGGAACACGGACGAATGCCTTCTCCAAGTCCACAAAACACATGTAAACTTGTTAGGCAAACTCCCATGGACCCTCAAGGACCCTGCCTAGTGTATAGAGTTGGTCCACAGTTGCACAACCAGGACAAAAACCACAGTGCTCCTCCTGAATCTGAGATTCGACTATCCGGCGTATCCTCCTCTCCAGAACCCCTGAATAGACCTTACCGGGAAGGCTGAGAAGTGTGATTCCATTAAGAAACACACCCACCGATCCCCCTTCTTGAAAAGCGGGACTACCACCCCGGTCTGCTAGTCCAGGGGCACCGACCCCAACGACCCATGCGATGCTGCAGAGTCGTGTCAACCAAGACACCCCCACAGCATCCAGGGCCTTAAGGAACTCCGGGCAGATCTCATCCACCCCCGGGGCCTTGCCACCAAGGAGCTTTTTGACCACCTTGGTAACTTCAGCCCCAAAAATAGGAGAACCCGTCTCAGAGTCCCGGGAACTGCTTCCATGTTGGAAGTCGTGTCGGCGTGATTGAGGAGGTATTTAAAGTATTCCCTCCACCGGTCCAAAACATATCAAGTCAAGGTCAGCAGCACACTGTCCCCACCATACACAGTGTTGACTGTGCACTGCTTCCCCCTCCTGAGATGGCCGATGGTGGTCCAGAATCTCTTTGAAGTCAGAAGTCGTTTTCCATCGCCACTCCGAACTCCTCCAATGTCCGAGTTTTTGCCTCAGTGACTCCCAGAGCCACAGACCGCTTGGCCTGCCGGTACCTGTCAGCTGCCTCCAGAGTCCCATGGGCCAAAATGGCCTGATAGGACTCTTTCTTCAGCTTGACGGCATCCCTCATGGCTGGTGTCAACCAACGGATTCTGGGATTACCTCCACGACAGGCACTGACCACCTTACGGCCACAGCTCTGATCAGCCACATCGACAATGGAAGCACGGAATATCGCCCACTCTGACTCAATGTCCGCTGCCTCCCTTTGGAACATGGTCAAAGCTCTCCCGGAGGTGGGAGTTGAAACTCCTTCTGACAGGGGACTCTGCCAGACGTTCCCAGCAGACCCTCACAATGCATTGGGTCTTCCAGGTCTGACCGGTATCCTCCCCCACCATCGGAACCAACTAATCACCAGGTGGTGATCGGTTGACAGCTCCGTCCCTCTCCTCACCCGATTGTCCAAAACATGTGGCCGCAATTCCGATGACACAACCACAAAGTTAATCATCGAACTGCAGCCCAGGGTGTCCTGGTGCCAAGTGCACGTGTGGACACCCTTATACTTGAACATGGTGTTTGTATAGACAATCCGTGACAAGCACAGAAGTCCAATAAGAAAACACCGCTCGGGTTAAGATCAGGGGGGGCCGTTTTTCCCAATCACGTCTCTCCAGGTCTCAGTGTCGCTGCCAACATGAGCGTTGAAGTCACCCAGCAAAACAAAGGAAATCCCCTGAGAAAGCACTCTCTAGTACTTCCTCTAAGGAACTCAAAAAGGGCTGGTATTCTGAACTGCTGTTTGGCGCATAAGCGCAAACAACAGTCAGGACTCGTCCCCCCACCCAAACGCGTAGGGAAACTAACCTCCTGTTTACTGGGTTAAACTCCAACGTGCAGGCTTGGGCAACAAGAATTGCCACCACTGCCCGTCGCCTCTCGTTGCTGGCAACACCAGAGTGGAATGAAGTCCAGCCCCTCTCGAGAGGACTGGTTCCAGAGCCCTTGCTGTGCGTTGAGATGGGTCCGACTATATCTAGCCAGAATTTATCCACCTCACGCACCAGCTCAGGCTCCTTTCCCGCCAGAGAGATGACATTCCACGTACCGACAACTAGCTTCTGTAGACGAGGATTGGACTGCCAAGGCCTCCGCCTCCGCCTCCGTTCGCCACCCAGCTCACTTAGCACCCAAACCCCTTTGGCCCCTCCTACGAGTGGTGAGCTCATGGGAGGGGGGACCTATGTTACCTTTTCGGGCTGCGCCCGACCGGGCCCCATGGGTGCAGGCCCGGCCACCAGACGCTGGTCATCGTGTCCCACCCCAAGGCTTGGCACCAGAGGAGGACCCCGGTGACCTGCGTCCGGGCGAGGGAAAACAAAGTCCAATTGTGTTATTCATCATTAGGGTCTTTTGAGCTACTTTCTGTCTGGTCCCTCCCCTAATGTGATTCAGTTCACAACAGTTTGTGTCTCTATTGACAAATAGATCAACATAATTGAGCCATGTTATTTTTCAGCATACCAAAAGTATAGCACAGTAGTGGCAGGATGGCAAAAGCCACAATTATGTCCATTGATTAGTCGGTAGAGCTGCACAGAAAATGTGTCAGCATGTCTGCTTCACAATCAAACTCTCTGTTATGAAAATCTTATGAAATCCTTTTTATTTGTCCCCAAATTGTGTTCATTTTTTTCCACATTCTGTTTTTATTATTTTGGAATTCTATTTTTTTTACATTTAACACTTATCTTTACCAGCATAGAGTGTGTGCTTTTTGCGTTGGTGAATAAAATGCCCGTTAATTTAATGCAAAAATCCTTGCATTTAATGATGGAATTCATCAATGGACAATTTTTCCCAGTAACTGAGAAATGGATGTAGCTTGGCAGCCTCTGCACACATTGCAACAATATCTTCAACAAGCTGTAATGCTGGTGCTTGTGATTAAGGAAGATGTAGCCACTCATGGAATTCCAAATGCATAATGACTATATTTTTTATTTTTTAATAAAACACTTATTTTGTTTTCACAGTTAGAAGACATATGGCAAATGACGCTCTTATTTTGAAGGCTGGAAGTTTGTTCTTTGTGTGCTGAGAATGTCTGTATACAGTTAAGACAAGCTATGTGCGAGAATAAAAGTGTCTCTATCATATCATTTCATCAACATTGTGTTGCTCTGGTGTGGTCCGACACTATACAGTACAGTATATGTAGGCAACACACACATCCTGCTGGAAGTTGAAACGCAAGATCTGGCTTTGCTGATTTAAATTATGGGACAGAAGCTTGAGGGTTTTGAAAGTTGGAAAACTTGAAAACAGTTGATTACTGCTGTGTGTCGTGCGAAGTTTATGCGTCGCCACAGTTCTGGGAATAAGTAATTACCTTCTTCTAAGCATGGGCAGATAAATGCTCCCATGTATCATCCCAAATACCAACCTGCAAGGACCTAATTCCACTAATGATGTGACCACTAATGACCCCGGCTCTCGCCCAAAGCCAGCTAGGATAGGCTCCAGCATACTCGCGACCCTAATGAGGATAGGCAGCATAGAAAATGAATGAATGTCGAGTGCAGCCACCTAGGAATAGGATTATTACAGAAATGTATTTGTATTTCCAACCACACACAATGGTCTCACTTAAATATGCCTCTCACTGCACTTGTTTTTTACTCCTTTTTGTCTAATTATCCCAATCTTTTGTCGCTGTGTAAACCCACATGGAAGGAAGGTCATAAAATACAAGAGTATACAATGTTTTGTCTTTTTTTTTTTTACCAGTACAGTGGTACAATGGATCCGCAGATATTTGAGATTCAGCATTCATGCTCCGACATATAGGTGGATTTTCCATCCCCTCCCATTTTCCTCCGCTCATCCAGTTCCAGGTCGTGGGGGCAGAAGTTCCAGTAGGAACTGTCCAGACTACCTGGTCTCCGGCGACCTCTTTCAGCTTCACCGGGAGGACACCAAGGCGTTCCTAGGCCAGCTGTGATACACAGTCCCTAAATCTTCCCCGTGGCCTCCTTCTGGCTGGGCATGCCCAAAACACCTCACCACGAGGCGCCCGAGCCACCTCAACTGGCTCCACTTGATGTAAAGGAGCAGCGGCTCTACTCTGAGCTCTTCCCGGATGGCCGAGCTTCTCACCCTATCCCTTAGGGTGAGTCCAGCCACCCTACGGAGGAAACTCATTTGCGCCGCTTGTATCCGCGATCTCTTTCGGTCATGACCATAACTCATGACCATAGGTGAGGGTGGGAACGTAGATTGATCGGCAAACAGAGAGCTTTGCCTTCCAGCTGAGCTCTCTCTTCACTACGGCGGTCCGGTACAGCGACCGCTGCAACAATCCGTCTGTGGACCTCACGCTCCAACCGCCCCTCACTTGTGATTAAGACCCCGAGATACTTGAACTCTTCCACATGAGCCAAGATCTCACTCCCAACCCGGAGGGTACAATCCACCCGTTTCCAACTGAGAACCATGGCCTCGGATTTGGAAGTGCTGAGTCTCATCGCAGAAGCTTCACACTCAGCTGCACACTGCTCCAGTAAACGCTTAACGTCACAGCCTGATGAGGCCATAAAGACCACATCGTCTGCAAATAGAAGAGACGAGATCCTAAGGTCACCAAGCTGGACTCCCTCGAACGCCTTTAGTGCGCCTAGAAATTCTGTCCAAGAAGGTTATGAACAAAATCGGTGACAAATGGCAGCCTTGGCGGAGGCCAACGTTTACCAGAAACAAGCTCGACTTACTGCTGGCAATGCGCACCAGGCTCCTGCTTCGATTGTACAAGGACTGTATGGCACGTAGTAGCGGGCCACCAATCCTGTACTCCTGGAGCACCCCCCACAGGACACCACGAGGGACACGGTCTACAAAGCACATGTAGACCGGTTGGGCAAACTCCCACATAACCTCCAGTACCCTTGCAAGGGTGTAGAGCTGGTCCAGTTTAAATAAATAAATACATAAACCATCATACACACACACACACCATCACTTACATCTTTCAGATAATCAAATATAAATAATAGTCTAAGACAGCACAACTGAAAACAAAATCTAGTTTTTTAAGGAAATGTTTTATTATTAAGGGCGTAAAAAAAATATAGACCTATATGGCCTTATGTGAAAAAGACGTCACAAAAGACTCCACAACAACATCCAAAGTACTGGATGTACAGTTCATAACTCCACCATAAAAAAGACCCTGTGCAAAAACCGCCTGCATAGCAGACAAAAACCACCGCTGAACAAAAAGAACATTAAGGCTTGTCTCAAATTTTCCAGTAAAAAACTTGATGAGCCACTAGACAGGAAAATATTGTGGTCTGACAAGACACATGTTTTACCTTCTGAAAGGTATTTGTCCCTGTACATCTGGTGTAAAAGTAACGCTGCATTTCAAGAAACAAAAACTACATTATACCAACAGTGAAATATGGTGAGGTAGTGTGATGGTTGGGGGCTGTTTTGATGCTTCAGGACCTGGAAGACTTGCTGTGAGAAATGGAACCATGAATTCTGCTGTGTATATTTCTTATTTATGTCCACGGATTATAAGATATATGTGTCCGTGTGAGTTCAGGAGGCAGCAGTAATAATTAGGTCTCACCTTGCCATGAAATGTGACAGCAAGAAGTGAGAAAGAGGGGGTGAATCTGAGGAGGCGTCTATATTGCCTGACTGGTGCCTTTAGTGTGAAGTGACGCACGGAGGTTCACTGCCGTAGCTGTGACATTTGTAAGACTGAAAGTCAGCATTGCTATCTTCGTGCTAAATTCCACACGGTTAAAAACCAAGAGCAGCTATGGTATATGAGAACACTACTTAGAATTTAGAAGGCACTGTCATGAGATAACTTGAAGATGCGGTAACAAAGTGCTTTCGTCCCACGGCAATTGTGCCACTCAGAAGTCGACATTGCAGCATTTAACAGAGCAAAAATGCTTTATCTTGAAAAAGGAAAAATTTTCTCACTGCGGCAGACTGTTCATCGTGCCTTTGGGGGGGAATTATTTTGTTTCCTGCAGCCATTTCTGAGATATATTGCAAGGAAAGATTAGAAGAATCAGATTCATGTCACAGAACGTTTTAGTGAACTACTGACAACTGCAGAGAGGATTAATAGAAGTGCAGCTCATTTTTCTTATTTCAATCGCACCACAGACTTTTCAGAGCCAAGAAGCAACAGAGAGTTGTTCATTATTCCGCAGATAGAGATCTCCTGTGGCATGATATCAGAGTGTTATACAATGCAAAACATACAGTACAGTCACACCTCACAGTCATGCTGTTTGTCAATGATAAGACCTTTACGCAAAATAAACACTCTCGCCTTGCAACCCAAAGCAGTGAGATGCATTATACATTACTCAAATCTCAAACAACAAACAACAGAGAACAGTTAAGTGACTAAAGACTAGAAGAAAGTGAGTAAGAGAATCAAGGTCACATTATTCTGATATCAGATTAAGTTGGTTCCAAGCATCTGTTCCAACTGCCAGCTTTCCGAATATGTTCCTCGAAATAGGGGCAAATAGGGAAAATTCTTCCCAGTGGGCATTGTACTTGCAGATTGCTGTCGCTCAAGCATGGATACAACATCACTATTGTCACCTGCAGTAACGGAGATGTTTTTTTGAACACTTGTGCATTGGTAAACCCATCATACAGCCATATTCATTCATCCACGCGTCTAAAATTTAAGAGACCTTAATGCTAAGCTTTTAACTCCAAAACCGTACTAAAATCACGGGGACAGGAAAAGCAAATCACATGCCTCAGCTTTGTCAACTTCCTCTCCTGTCTCTCCTTAGCTAAAAATTCCCCCAGCCTGAAGTTTAGCGGAGGTTTCAATTAACTGTCGGAAAATGTTTACGTAATTTTCTTAGGGGCTCTTACTAAGTCTTTAAGGAAATCGGCATTTTCAAAGACCATAATTGCTTTTTTTAAACTACTTTTTTTCTCAACCTTTTTCTGATCCAAATGCACTATGTGACACTAGTGACTCAATACAATAAAAACTAAATACAAAACACATTTTCAGTTTTGGATAGTGGTCACAATTAAGCAACGGACATAAACTCTTGGGAAGCAACGGACATAAACTCTTGGGAAGAAACTCAATGTTTTGATGTAACAATAGTGTAACCCGTTTATCTTGACGGCCCTCAGACTGGCTGACTTATGTTGACATAAATGCTTCATAACTGTACGGAAATACCCATTGCCTGTGCATTTACTTGTGCTGGAGCCTATCCCACCTGACTTGGGTGAGCGGCGGGGTATATATGTGTATATTGTTATGATAAAATGTAGTATTTATTATTATTATTATGTTTTATTATTAAAAATAATACATAATAAATGATTATTTTTGTTAGTTGTGGTGGAATCCAGTTTTAAATAGTGGAACCTTGTTTAGTGTCCGCCTCAGTTAGCAGAAATGGTGCATTGTGACCCTCTATTCGGCACACTGTGCAGTGATTAATAGCACCAATAGATGGTAGAAAAGACATTTTTCCGGTTTCCTATAGACAAATTAAGGTATGTGTCATAAAGTGGTTGTGGATTTAAAACACTGTAGTTGTAAATAAACAGGACAGTGGCTAAGACTATGTAGTCTTAGTGTAGTGTAGTGTAGTGCCCTATGTAGTATAGTGTAGTCCCACACAATTACCACAGTCTATTAATATCTATTATATTAAGATATATATATAGGCCGCACGGTGGATGAGTGGGTAGCACACAGTCAGGAGATCTAGATTCCAATCTCTGTTGGGCATCTCTGTGTGGAGTTTGCATGTTCTCCCCGTGCGTGGGTTTTCTGCAGGTACTCCTCTCATATTCCAAAATTGTCGACTCTAAATTGTCCATAGGTATGATATATAGGTATGAACGTGAGTGTGAATGGTTGTATGTCTGCCCTGTGACTGACTGGCGACCAGTCCAGGCTGTACCCCGCCTCCCGCCCAAAGTCAGCTGGGATAGGTTCCAGCGTACCCGCGACCCTGATGAGGATAAGCGGCATAGAAAATGGATGGAAAATGGATGGATAGTAAATATATTGGCTATATTTTCACCAATATCCATTATTCAGTGATATGTCATAATCAGACCAATATTTACCAGTCGGGCTCTACTCTACTCATAATACCTTAACTTACTTTGTAACTTTATTTTTTTTGTTTTGTCTGTCATAATAATACAACTTTAGACTATATCATATTTTTTCTTTACTATTTCAACATTATGCTTGTAAAAATTAAAAAAAAATTCCAGTAACATTATGACTTCCTTTTCATAAAACCATGACTATTTTTATCATAAGATGACCATTTTGTCTTGTAATATAATGACTTTGACTATGAGTTCGACTTTATCATCATAAAATTACTGCTTCCCCATTGTTGCTGTTGTTTTCTTATTTAATTGAAAACAATGAAAGATTAGCCACGGGCCGCAAATGGGCTTTGGACATCCTTGGTATAGATGAATTACTTTACCAAAAATTGTTTTAGCTAAATTAATGAAGATAAGAACATGACAATCTAGTTTGAGGAAGCAAATGCAGAGTCACTAACCATCTGTTTACTCCACAACTACTGATTAGCCACCATTGTATGTACAAGTTGTACCTCTTCTAATGGCCACCACCAATAATCAATTAACAAAACAAAGCCAATCAACTCAAACACTTTCAATTATTCAATCAGGAAAACACCAATCTTGCCTGTTTCTCTGGCACACAGTCAGACAGACAGACAAGCGCTGCGATGCAAGGTTAAGCCTCAGTATTGACCTCTCTCAATAGGAGATCTGATGAGGACAAACGTAATCCGTCATATCAAATACCTCAGCAGAGCAGATGACTCTCTGCTCTCAGTCTTTTTGGCAACTGCACCAGCTGATACGTGCTGGCAGAGGCAATTACGAGTACCAAACAGAAACACAATTTTATACAGACAAACATTTGTCTTGACAAGTGAGGTTACCACGGCTGCTTCTTATTAAGAATGCATCTTTCTGCGGTGCTTAATAATGTGTGTCCTTGGCTGTTAAGTCAGATCTGTTTGTTTGTCTGCCTTTTCTGCAAGATGAAACACATTTATCTCTGAGAGTACACCAACCATTAAACAAGCGGCTTGTTTTACCATGAATACAACGATATTTCACTCGGTGGACGCCAGCATCCTTCCCCTCTGCTGACACTACACTGCCCACCAATTTACCCAGATTTTAAGACTGGATTCAGCAGATTTTGCTAGAGAGTAGGGTGCCTACCTTTTGATGGCTCAGTACGCTTGGGAAGATCCAATGTGTCATAGTTTTTGTCATTCTCGCCATTTTTTCTACCTGGATGACGGAAATAAAGGAAGATATAATGTCATTCAGAGAAAAGTAGCTCATAATCAATTTCAATTCTACTCCATACATTCTTTTATTTTTGGGTTGCAGTATGGATTTGCTGTTCAATAATAAATGTTTCTCTGTCTACTGTTGGCTAGTCATGAATTATCATGATACCCAATAATTTGCTCTTAATTACGCATTTCTTCCAAACAAACATAGCAGTAGTTCAGTACTTCCCGAGTGGGAATCCCCTTCACTAATGTAAGGATATGAGGAAATGGAGTGGGTGTGGTGATTACAGCTGTTAATAATTATGGTCTTTTTGCATGTTCATGATAACGGCCATGAGACAGGACAGCAATTTATACACATACACACACACACACACACACAATTTCCAAGCAGGCTAATGGGAGGAAGACTGAGCTACCACTTCCCCTCAGGAAATAAACTCTCAAAATCAAGTGGCCTGAAAGAAATGAGCTATTCAGCAATAACACAAAGCTCCAGTATGTCACATTTACATATCTATTTGTTAGTTATTTACATATTTATCCCAATTCAGTTGTGAAGTGTAATTTGCTTTTGTGCCGTGCAATGCAAATTCTATGTAAATGTTAATGCCCCTGAGTTATGAACAGGTTGAAATGTAACTAGTATTTTCAACTAAATGAGCCTCAAGAAACACCATTGTAGATGATGTCACGCCAGAACTCACGTTTTCTCAATAAAATTAACAACGGTGTAGATTATCTGTAATTTGGGACATGGAAATCTGAAAAATATGAATCGAGACTGGACTGTTTTTCTTTGCTAAAGACATTTTAGCTTTAAAGGCTTTTTTAGTTCTGCATTCATAAGTGTGGAGTATACCTATTTATGTCTCTGGTATTGTATTTAACCGACTGTCCTTCCTAACAATAGGTAGATTGCCTGGTGGTCAATGAGCTCGTTATTGGATTCCGTCCCGTGGAATGAAACAATCTTTCCTTATCTGGACCTTTGTCAAATCCCGAGTCTGAGCATAGAACCAGGAGGCGAAATGCAGTGGTCCTTTACGTCAGAGAAATGCCAAAGAATTTTCCCCAAACATAACATACCGATGGATTACAAAGCTACCAACACCCCTGTTTTGCTGCCCGGCAAGCGGACAACCTATTGTTATGCAGGACGGTCATTCCAACAGCCAAAACAACAATAACAAGTACGCTGTGACTACTTCCAGCAGACACACCCACCAGAGAACTAAATAAAGAGGAAAAGACCACACCTAAAAATGCAGAAATGATTTTGGATTGGATTGAAGGTGAAATGTTTTCAACATGTAAGACAAATCCAGTTGCCTCCATTCAGCCTTTGTGGAAAAAGTTATAACCCGAAATGAAGAAAATACAAAGCAGTATGCTGTCTTCAGTTGTAGTGTTTTCCTTGTTGTTTTCCTTAAATCTACCCAAAGAAGCCCTGTGGCCATCAGACAAGGCAGGGGATTGGTCAAGCCCCACCTGAATTGAATGGTTATCAAACCCACAAAAAACAATATCTTTGTCACATGTAGTACGAGTTAAGCCTTTTGATTCGGAATTTGGGAATAAATTAGTTTAAATGTATACCAGAGAAATTGATATAGATCTATGTAAATGCAAACAGAAGATCAGTAATCCTTAAGGTCTGCAGATTAAGACTGTTTTTTAAATGTTTCTTAATTTTTCAAATGGAGTCCTTGAGAATGAAGTTCTACAACTTCACATAGTCAGACCAGAGGATGGTCTACCTCCTACAGACTCAGTGAAACCAAAAAAATGGAGCACAGGGATGGGTGTGGTCAGAAAAACAACAGTAAGTGAAGTAGTGGAGCAATGCATGTGAAATGGGTAAAAAAAGATTCTGTTTATGTTTCCAAGAACACTCAAAACTACTTCTAAATACGGGTGATCCTCGGGTCACAAATTCCATACCTGGACAGTGATGTAATGTAAGTCAGGTAAGTCAGTTTAAATTTAAATCGAAATTTATATATAAAATATATCCAAATTATCTCCTAAGTCGCCTACACTGTATGACTAAAGTATCAATCAAAGTACCAATATTTTGATTTAGGAATTGATTTTAGAGTGTAAGGATGTGGAATCGGCGGTATCAATATTTCAGTATTGATCTGCATTACCAGTAGCAACAAAAGTAACTCCTTATTTTTATCCCTGCAGTTGTCCTATCGGATTAAAATATTATCCCAGGCTAGTTTGGAAGGATAACCTCCTCTTCTCTTCACAGATCTCCTTGTAACACTTCACGGAACTCATGACCCTTCTAGCATTCATTTGCACTCACAATTTTTTATCTTTATCTTCTCAACTTCATTTTCACTGCCATTGTAATGGTCCTTTTCTTTGGCGCACTGCTGCTTGGTAGACATCCAAAAAGTGAACTAATAAGAAATGTTAATCTTCCTCAGTGCGGCTAAGCATCCACAACCTGTATTTCTTTTATCTAGCACAAGGCACACACAACATTCTTGCATGTATTCTTCTGCTGGAGCGCACTGTAACTAGTTCTCAAGCAAGTCTTGTGTTTTCGGACCTAACTTAAATTTTTTTATTAATTTTTGGAAGCACGTGCATAATAACTGCAAAATGTTCTAAACCGAGGATCATCTGTATAATATCGTGAACAAGGGAAGAAGTTGGGTTAGACCAAGACGACTGAAAAAAAGGTTTAATAGGGCACTCACCTTGATTAAACCATTCCTCTACAGTGAGCCACGGAAGCAGCAGCCCAAAAAACACAAAGCACACAAAAGAGAGAAGGGGCATGGTGAAAAAGCCATGCTCACATGTAAAAAGGCTGTGTATAAACAAGAACAGTAGTCAGCTATTCTTTAGAAAGAGATGTGATTGAGAAGAAAGGGAGATTAAAGTGAGAAAAATAATCATAAATTACTTTTAAGAGGGAGAAGGGAAAATATTTGAAGCCATTAGAAGGCTATAAGTGAAGTACAGGAATTGTGCTCAAAGAACCTGCATCTATTTAATATATTTCTGAGACAGACACAGTAAAATGAAAGAAAGGATTCAGCCCTCAGATGCTGAAGTATCTTCTTCAGACAAATTAGAGTCAGAGTGAAGAAACAATAACAGTCAAGGCAGCCAGCATTCGTATACAATACGTGCTTCATTACACACACAGCGTGGTAAAAAAAGACAACAAAAAATCATGTTATGGAAATTACAGACTGCTCAATAACTAACCAGAGCTTTATCACTATATTTTAATTTTCACTGAATGTGACATTAAAACTGAAGAGGAGGCAAGACGCAGCCTATTTAAGGCAACAAATTACCACCGTTTCTGACGACAGTGTCACTTAACAACATTGCTGTGTGCTTCTTTATGGCTGGGTTTAATGCTCCTCTTTGAAAGAACACCTAGAGGGTCTGCAGCAATGGCACACTACTCATTATTCAACCCGTGCTTGCACACAGTAAAGTGTTCATGGGGATAATTGGTTTCTTTCCGTCTGCCTACATGCAACTTCTGTTTTTTGCACACCCATGAATGGAAGGATTTCTCCAGTGAATGGTTATAAAGCAGGGGTCACCAGTGTGCAGCCACACCTCATTGGGTGACTGATTAATGGCAGTCATTATTGTTGTACAGCAGGGAGATAATGGTATTTTGTAGCTAAGAGCTCAGGAAAGCGCAGATGGAGATATTGCTTGCAACACATCTGAACATGGCATGTGACAAGGAGAGACATCCTGTTTTGAACTAATTAGGTTTTAAATAATTATTGTTATCGCACACAACACACAAAATCCTTGTTCTACAACTGACAGATTTAAAAATTTTAAAGACTACTGGGTGCTGTTGACAGGTGTGCTTCATTGAGTGAAACCAGTACAAGCAAAACAAGAACAAGAATTTATAGAAGATAGAGGATCCCCCACACACTCACGATACACACAATTCAGAATTTAAGGCACCGCAAAGGCACACATTTTAACGGCCCAATTTCTTTTTCTTTTACTTTATAATTCAGGCATTTTTCAAATGGAAAAACCATCTCATTCACTATAAGTTGGTAATAATTTAACACTAGAGTTAGTAAGGCCACAATTTTACATGTTTATATTAGGGCTGTCAAAAAGCTCCTTTTACATCACCATATACTGTACATGTGCTGCTCAATAAATGACAGTATCATTAAAATACTGTATTTTTCGGACCGTAGAGTGCACCGGAATATAAACCGCACCCACTAATTTTTTTGATTTTTTTTTACATATATTAGCCGCATCGAACTATATGCCGCGGATATATACCGGTACGTTATGAAATTAGATATGATATTTACACAGAAGGGATACGCAAAAAGGAAAAGAAGACACAGACTTTGTGAATGTTTGTCTATATACCTTGTTTCCAAACAGTGCCTGTAACACGGCAGTAAAACGACTCAAACATAACAGAAAAGTAATAGTTTTTCATTCATCCTCATCTTCTTGTTCACTGAAACCACTGAAGTCGTCTTTGTCAGTGTCTGTGTTGAAGACTCTGTTATAGATGAAGTTGTGTTGTTCTCCTCGCGCAGCAGGCCAGCCTTTCGAAATACGTTGGTGAAAAAAAGTCGTAATTTAACCTTTGGTCAAGGGTCACACAAGTCGCCTGTGTTTATAGCTGTTTCGAGCAATGCCTGTTAAATGAAGAATTAATATCATCAAGATTTTGAGAATTAAGTTGTAAATTTATGACAATAATGTTGTATATTTACGAGAAAATATTGTCATATTACGAAAGTAAAAACGTAACTTTATGGGAATAAAAGTCGTAACTTCATTTTATAGGCATTGCCTGAGACCACTATGAACCGGGGAGTCGTATGTGGAGGGGTTTTTTGGGGGGACTGATATATTTAAAGTGTTTATTTATTTTCATTCTGATGATTCTAACTGACAGCTAGTGAAAACCCCAAATTCAGTATCTCAGAAAATTTAAAATTTTGTGAAAAGGTTGAATATTGAAAACACCTAGTGTCCCAATCTAGCCAGCTAATTAACTCAAAACACCTACAAAGGCCTTTAGATGGTCTCTCAGTCCAGCCCTGTAGGTTACAAATCATGGAGAAGACAGCATGACTTGACAGTTGCCCAAAAGACGATCATGGACACCTTGCATGGGGAGGGCAGGACACTAAAGGTCATTCCTAAAGAAGCTGGCTGTTCACAGAGCTCTGTATCCAAGTAAATTAACAAAAAGTCACAGGGAAGGAAAAGGTGTGGTAAAAATGTGTACACGCAATGTGGATAACTGCACTCTGGAGAAGATTGTGAAAAAAAAAAACATTGAAAAATGTGGTGGAGAGTCACAGAGTGGACTGCAGCTGGAGTCAGTGCTTCAAGAGCCACCACACAAAGACATATGCAAAACATGGGTTTAGCTGTCGTATTCCTCGTGTTAAGCCACTCTTCAACAAAAGATAGCGTCAAAAATAACTCAGGACTAGACTGTTACAGGGTGGCCCAAAGTTATGTTATGCTTTTGCTGCTGACCGACTATGGAGATGCAGATTAAATTTTTCAACAAGACTTGGCACTTGCACACAGTGCCAGCACTACCAGTACCTGGTTTAAGGACAATGTCCTTAATTGGCCAGCAAACTCGCCTGACCTCATCCTCATAGAAAATCTATGGGGTATTGTCAAGAGAAAAATGCGATGTTCCAGATCCAACAATGCAGAAGAGCTGAGGGCCACCATCAGAGCAGCCTGGGCTCTAATATCCCGAGGAGTGCCACAGACAGATCGACTTCATGTCACACCGTGTTGCTGCAGTAATTCAGGCTAAAGGAGGCCCGTCCCAGTATTGAGTGCTATACTTGTTAATACTTTTCATGGTCATACTTCTCAGCATTTCTAAAATCATTTTAATAATTGGTCATAAGTACTATTCTAATTTTTTTAGATACTGAATTGGGGATTTTTGTTAGATTTTAGTTATAACCATCAACATTAAAATAAATAAACATTTGAACTATATCAGACTGTGAGTAATGAATGCATCTTATTCACAAGCTTTGATTTTTTAATTAAATTACCAAAATAAATTGGCCATTTTTGGCCATATTCTAATTTATTGAGCAGCACCTGCACTGTATGTACCTCAACATCACAAACACGTCTCTAGTCGGGTTGTCATCGGAGCAACACTTAAGTATTATCACTAAATGATGAGGTGCATTCTTGAACAGTCCAAACATTATAACATCGTCTTTATTATGTGTGTATGTGTGGTCTGAATAAACAGAAATACAAAGAAAAACAGTAAGTGGAAATTTGTATCACTCACTAAAGTAACTTTTACTGAGTAAGTACAATTTTCGGCATTTCAGTAAATTGAAAAACCCAGAAAATACATCTAAACAAGTGAATTCAACTTAAATTATGTGGTCTTTGAACGCAACCCGTTATTGCTCATAATAAAGCAGTTAAAGTGTGATTCGAATGTTCTGTTACTATTAAAGAGACTAGTGTTAAGCAAATACATTTTCAGACGGGTCGAATCTTTTTGCTTGATTTACATTTTCAGTTCATTTGGAGGTCCTGATACATAAAAATATATTTAATTTATCTTTTTGTTCATATTCTTTTATGTAATATGTATATATTTATGTTCATAAATAACTGCAAAATATGCATATTTTATTCAAATGCTGATTAATCCCCCTCCGTTAATCACCACCTTACCGCGGTGGAGGGGTTTGAGTGCCCGAGTGATCCTAGGAGCTATGTTGTCGGGGGCTTTATGCCCCTGGTAGGGTCTCCCAAGGCAAACAGGTTCAAGGTGACTAGCCAGACTAAGAGTGATTCAGAAGACCCGTATAAAAAAAAAAAGAGGAGTGACCGCACCTCGCCCTGACGTGGGATACCGGGCCCTCACCCTGGAGCCAGGGTTGGGGGAGGGGCTCGCAGGCGAGCGCCTGGTGGTCAGGTCTTCACCCGGGGTACCTGACCGGGCCTAGCCCGAAGAGGCCGCACGGGAACTCCCCCCCGCAGACCCACCACCTGCAGGGGCAAGCATAAGGGTCCGGTGCTGTGTGATTTGGGCAGTGGTCGAGGGCGGGTGTCTGGGCGACCTGGTCTTTGGCGGCCAAATCTGGTTCTTGGGACATGGAATGTCACTTCTCTGGTGGGGAAGGAGCCCGAGCTTGTGGAAGAGGCGGAGAGATTCCGACTAGATATAGTCGGACTCACCTCAACCCACAGTTTAGGCTCTGGAACCAAATTCCTTGAGAGGGGCTGGACCTTGTTCTTCTCTGGAGTTGCCGCAGGGGAGAGGCGGCGAGCTGGTGTGGGCTTATT